>CM044113.1:14163290-14242614 GCA_024174645.1 Lemna minuta
TGGCAGTTATGGTGGTTGTAATGATGGTTACTTGATCGGTAGTTGCTTCAAGTAGGAGGACTTGCTTCAAGTAGGAGGTAGTTGCAGCTTCCTTTATGCTGAATTGTCATCTTCTATGCTTTGACCAGGCCATGACTTTGGTTTATTCATGTATGGGTTTTGACTTTGTGTAGAACCCAAAGATATTCACTTCCAAAAGTTACTAAAATATAGATCTCTCCTTTACTTCTAACTAAAGGTGGCTGATCAAAGAATTAAAGAAGTTTTAAAAAAGATGTTCCTATTGATTTTGAGATCATTTATTCACATGAGGGTACCTATGATATAATGATTGGAGTTTGATTGATAAGGAATCGATATCAAGGTATAAGGGTGGTTGACTTGGTCCAAATATGGAATTCTAAGTGTCTAGGGAATATGGTTTAACTTCATATGACCAAGTCAATCTTTAGATCAGAATATAATTGGAAAAGGAGAGAATCTAAATCCCCTTGGAGAGGTCTTCATAGAGAGGTTTTCATCATTCATTTCATGAATGGATAACTTCTCAAATTTTTGAATGAGGAGGAGCATGTTTTTTTTCCTTGGAATTGGTTCTCTTCCTTAGCTCATATCCAGGCTCACTTGGAACACTTGGGTCTTTGTGTTCAAGTGATTCTCCATCATATATTCATCTTGATATTTGATATGGGTAAAATTCACGTATTCAAAATCATGTAGTTGAATGGACAAGTTCACGTATGAAAAATTATAATCAACTTTTCGAATTTGGTTTTCAAATTTAGAATAGTGGTAAGTTGAGGTCGAATTTATAAGGAGCGAGGTTAAGAATATTGAAATCGAGAAATCTTTTTAGTATTTTACGATTAAGAAAGCAAAAATGATCGATGAAACGAAGAATAAGTACATAGGAAATGAAATCAGCTAATCAAAATGCTTCCACACAACTTAATGTTTTTAGAAAAAAAAACTGTTTCCTAAATATATCTATGCATATATTCATCTTGATATTCAATATGGTTAAAATTCACGTATTAAAAATCAAATAGTTGAATGGACAAGTTCACGAATTAAAAATTTTAATCTACTCTTCAAATTTGGTTTTGGAATTTAGAATAGTGGTAAGCTGAAGTCGAATTTATAAGGAATAAGGTTAAGAATATTAAAATCAATAAATATTTTTAGTATTTTTAGATTAAGAAACCGAAAATGATGGACGAAAAGAAGAACATGTACATAGGAAATGAAATCGACTAGTCAAAACGCTTCCACACAGCTCGATATTTTTAGAAGGAAATGTTTCTTAAATATATCTATGCATATATCCATCTTGAGATGAGATATGGTTAAAATTCACGTATTCAAAATCACGTAGTTGAATAGAGAAGTTCATGTATTAAAAATTATAATCAGCTTTTCGAATTTGGTTTCGGAATTCAGAATAGTGGTAAGTTGAGGTCGAATTTATAAGGATTAAGGTTAAGAATATTGAAATCAAGAAATCTTTTTAGTATTTTAAGATCAAGAAAGCAAAGATGATCGATGACAAGCAGAAAGAGTACATAGGAAATGAAATCAACTAATCAAAATGCTTCCAAACAACTTGATGTTTTAGAAAAAAATGTTTCTTAAATATATCTGTGCATATATTCATCTTGATATTTGATATGGGTAAAATTCACGTATTAAAAATCAAGTAGTCAAATAGAGAAGTTCACGTATTAAAAATTATAATCAACTCTTCAAATTTGGTTTCAGAATTTAGATTAGTGGTAAGTTGAAGTCGAATTTATAAGGAGCAAGGTTAAGAATATTGAAATCAAGAAATCTTTTTCACATTCTTAGATTAAGAAACCGAAAATGATGGACGAAAAGAAGAGTATGTACATAGGAAATGAAATCAACTAGTCAAAACGCTTCCACACAACTCGATATTTTTAGAAGGAAATGTTTCTTCAATATATCTATGCATATATCCATCTTGAGATTTGATATGGTTAAAATTCACGTATTCAAAATCACGTAGTTTAATAGAGAAGTTCATGTATTAAAAATTATAATCAGCTTTTCGAATTTGGTTTCGGAATTCAGAATAGTGGTAAGTTGAAGTCGAATTTATAAGGAGTAAGGTTAAAAATATTGAAATCAAGAAATCTTTTTCGGATTTTTAGATTAAGAAACCGAAAATGATGGACGAAAAGAAGAACATGTACATAGGAAATGAAATCAACTAGTCAAAATGCTTCCACACAACTCGATATTTTTAGAAGGAAATGTTTCTTAAATATATCTATGCATATATCCATCTTGATATTTGATATGGTTAAAATTTACGTATTCAAAATCACGTAGTTGAATAGAGAAGTTTATGTATTAAAAATTATAATCAGCTTTTCGAATTTGGTTTCGGAATTCAGAATAATGGTAAGTTGAAGTCGAATTTATAAGGATTAAGGTTAAGAATATTGAAATCAAGAAATCTTTTTAGTATTTTAAGATCAAGAAAGCAAAGATGATCGATGAAAAGAAGAACAAGTACATAGGAAATGAAATCAACTAATCAAAATGCTTCCAAACAACTTGATGTTTTTTGAAGAAAAATGTTTCTTAAATATATCTGTGCATATATTCATCTTGATATTTGATATGGGTAAAATTCACGTATTAAAAATCAAGTAGTCGAATAGAGAAGTTCACGTATTAAAAATTATAATCAACTCTTCAAATTTGGTTTCAGAATTTAGAATAGTGGTAAGTTGAAGTCGAATTTATAAGGAGCAAGGTTAAGAATATTGAAATCAAGAAATCTTTTTCACATTCTTAGATTAAGAAACCGAAAATGATGGACGAAAAGAAGAGTATGTACATAGGAAATGAAATCAACTAGTCAAAACGCTTCCACACAACTCGATATTTTTAGAAGGAAATGTTTCTTCAATATATCTATGCATATATCCATCTTGAGATTTGATATGGTTAAAATTCACGTATTCAAAATCACGTAGTTTAATAGAGAAGTTCATGTATTAAAAATTATAATCAGCTTTTTCGAATTTGGTTTCGAATTCAGAATAGTGGTAAGTTGAAGTCGAATTTATAAGGAGTAAGGTTAAAAAAATATTGAAATCAAGAAATCTTTTTCGGATTTTTAGATTAAGAAACCGAAAATGATGGACGAAAAGAAGAACATGTACATAGGAAATGAAATCAACTAGTCAAAATGCTTCCACACAACTCGATATTTTTAGAAGGAAATGTTTCTTAAATATATCTATGCATATATCCATCTTGATATTTGATATGGTTAAAATTTACGTATTCAAAATCACGTAGTTGAATAGAGAAGTTTATGTATTAAAAATTATAATCAGCTTTTCGAATTTGGTTTCGGAATTCAGAATAATGGTAAGTTGAAGTCGAATTTATAAGGATTAAGGTTAAGAATATTGAAATCAAGAAATCGTTTTAGTATTTTAAGATCAAGAAAGCAAAGATGATCGATGAAAAGAAGAACAAGTACATAGGAAATGAAATCAACTAATCAAAATGCTTCCAAACAACTTGATGTTTTAGAAAAAAATGTTTCTTAAATATATCTGTGCATATATTCATCTTGATATTTGATATGGGTAAAATTCACGTATTAAAAATCAAGTAGTCAAATAGAGAAGTTCACGTATTAAAAATTATAATCAACTCTTCAAATTTGGTTTCAGAATTTAGAATAGTGGTAAGTTGAAGTCGAATTTATAAGGAGCAAGGTTAAGAATATTGAAATCAAGAAATCTTTTTCACATTCTTAGATTAAGAAACCGAAAATGATGGACGAAAGAAGAGTATGTACATAGGAAATGAAATCAACTAGTCAAAACGCTTCCACACAACTCGATATTTTTAGAAGGAAATGTTTCTTCAATATATCTATGCATATATCCATCTTGAGATTTGATATGGTTAAAATTCACGTATTCAAAATCATGTAGTTGAATAGAGAAGTTCATGTATTAAAAATTATAATCAGCTTTTCGAATTTGGTTTCGGAATTCAGAATAGTGGTAAGTTGAGGTCGAATTCATAAGGAGTAAGGTTAAGAATATTGAAATCAAGAAATATTTTTCATATTCTTAGATTAAGAAACCGAAAATGATGGACGAAAAGAAGAACATGTACATTGGAAATGAAATCAACTAGTCAAAACGCTTCCACACAGGTTGATATTTTTAGAAGTAAAGATTTCTTAAATATATCTATGCATATATCCATCTTGATATTTTACATGGCTGAAATTCACTTATTGAAAATCACGTAGTTGAATGGACAAGTTCACGTATTAAAAATTTTAATCTACTCTTCAAATTTGGTTTCGGAATTTAGAATAGTGGTAAGCTGAAGTCGAATTTATAAGGAGCAAGGTTAAGAATATTAAAATCAAGAAATCTTTTTAGTATTTTTAGATTAAGAAACCGAAAATGATGGATGAAAAGAAGAACATGTACATTAGAAATGAAATCAACTAGTCAAAATGCTTCCACACAGCTCGATATTTTTAGAAGGAAAGGTTTCTTCAATATATCTATGCATATATCTATCTTGATATTTGATACGATTAAAATTCACGTATTCAAAATCACGTAGTTGAATAGAGAAGTTCATGTATTAAAAATTATAATCAGCTTTTCGAATTTGGTTTCGGAATTCAGAATAGTGGTAAGTTGAGGTCGAATTCACAAGGAGTAAGGTTAAGAATATTGAAATCAAGAAATATTTTTCATATTCTTAGATTAAGAAACCGAAAATGATGGACGAAAAGAAGAACATGTACATTGGAAATGAAATCAACTAGTCAAAACGCTTCCACACAACTCGATATTTTTAGAAGGAAATGATTCTTAAAGATATCTATGCATATATCCATCTTGATATTTGATATGGTTAAAATTCACGTATTCAAAATCATGTAGTTGAATAGAGAAGTTCACGTATTAGAAATTATAATCAGTTTTTCGAATTTGGTTTCGGAATTTAGAATAGTTGTAAGTTCAGGTCGAATTTATAAGGAGTAAGGTTAAGAATATTGAAATCAAGAAATCTTTTTCGTAGTTTTAGATTAAGAAACCAAGAATGATGGACGAAAAGAAGAACATGTACATAGGAAATGAAATCAACTAGTCAAAACGCTTCCACACAGCTCGATATTTTTAGAAGGAAATGTTTCTTAAATATATTTATGCATATATCCATCTTGATATTTGATATGGTTAAAATTCACGTATTCAAAATCACGTAGTTGAATAGAGAAGTTCATGTATTAAAAATTATAATCAGCTTTTTGAATTTGGTTTTGGAATTTAGAATAGTGGTAAGTTGAAGTCGAATTTATAAGGAGTAAGGTTAAGAATATTGAAATCAAGAAATCTTTTTTGGATTTTTGGATTAAGAAACCGGAAATGATGGATGAAAAGAAGAACATGTACATAGGAAATGAAATCAACTAGTCAAAACGCTTCCACACAGGTTGATATTTTTAGAAGTAAAGATTTCTTAAATATATCTATGCATATATCCATCTTGATATTTTACATGGCTAAAATTCACTTATTGAAAATCACGTAGTTGAATGGACAAGTTCACGTATTAAAAATTTTAATCTACTCTTCAAATTTGGTTTCGGAATTTAGAATAGTGGTAAGCTGAAGTCGAATTTATAAGGAGCAAGGTTAAGAATATTAAAATCAAGAAATCTTTTTAGTATTTTTAGATTAAGAAACCGAAAATGATGGATGAAAAGAAGAACATGTACATTGGAAATGAAATCAACTAGTCAAAATGCTTCCACACAGCTCGATATTTTTAGAAGGAAAGGTTTCTTAAATATATCTATGCATATATCCATCTTGATATTTGATATGGTCAAAATTCACGTATTCAAAATCACGTAGTTGAATAGAGAAGTTCATGTATTAAAAATTATAATCAGCTTTTCGAATTTGGTTTCAGAATTCAGAATAGTGGTAAGTTGAGGCCGAATTTATAAGGAGTAAGGTTAAGAATATTGAAATCAAGAAATCCTTTTAGTATTTTAAGATCAAGAAAGCAAAAATGATGGGTGAAAAGAAGAACAAGTACATAGGAAATGAAATCAACTAATCAAAATGCTTCCAAACAACTTGATGTTTTTAGAAAAAAAAATGTTTCTTAAATATATCTATGCATATATTCATCTTGAGATTTGATAGGGGTAAAATTCACATATTAAAAATCAAGTAGTTGAATGGACAAGTTCACGTATTAAAAATTATAATCAACTCTTCAAATTTGGTTTCAGAATTTAGAATAGTGGTAAGTTGAAGTCGAATTTATAAGGAGCAAGGTTAAGAATATTGAAATCAAGAAATCTTTTTAGTATTTTGAGATTAAGAAAGCAAAAATGATACCTTCGAAGATGAGTCAAAAAAAGATCGAAGCTCATCATTTTTAAGAAATAATAACAAATAAAAGAGTATAGCTGTGAATAAGGGTTGAATCCGTAGAGAATTAAGGTATTTTCGAAGTATTCTTCAAATTCGACCAAAATTGGACGAAGAATTAAGATGAGAAATTAGGAATTTTGATAAACTTACAAAGATAACTCAAAGACAAATCTACGGAATCAAAGATCACTCAGTTTAGATTAAGATTCGCGGAGAAATCAACGAGCAAAAATTAGGTAGAATTTCCGAACGATCGACGATCACGATTTAATTCGATTAAGTGAAGATCGACCATCGCGATTTGATTCTCGTGATCGCACGCTCTACATTTCGCCACATCACCTGTGCATAAAAACCAACGAAAATAATCACAACAAAAATTGAAGTGAATACTAAAAATAAACTAATTTAATATGTTTTAAATTAGTTTTTAATAGTTTTTAACGGGTATATAAAAACATTTTTTAATATGTCCGCGCGTATCGGCCTATGGAGTATGGAGCACCCGACGACGGCCCCGAACGTGAAAGTAAATGAGGTGTGACGTCACCGAACGTGAATCGGTGAATGTAAAACGGCCCCCACGCCTATGAATTTGGCTGCGATAATATTTCCTCGGCGACTACATATTTCCTCTTTATTCAGAGCTCCGGTTCACGCTCCTGGCTTCGTCTTCTTCCTCGTTTGGGTGCAGTTCCTGCTCGAAGTAAGCTTCTCTCTCTATCTAGTCTCGAATTGTCTATCTCTCAGATCATTTCGCTGCGATCTCTCTCTCTCACAGACTCGTCAATGGATGCGAGCGTTGTCGTGATGACTGAGATAGCGTTACCAGACGACAGAGAAGCCGAACGCGTCTACCGTCTCAGGTTTTTTCTGGAGATGAAGACCAATATGGGCTCTTTCGTTGACATCATTTCGATCATGAGAGGTGCAACGCCCTGGCTTCTGGGCATCGCCGGCGCCACGGTCCTGGTAACCTTTTCCCTCGGCCATCTCGTATGATATCAGTATTGTGGGATTGCTTCCTTCTGTACCCCTACGTGAATCTCGTCTCTCATCTTCCTTGTGTACCGCTCAGTTGCTTCTCGTGTACCGCTACGCTGTGTACCGCTATGTACACTATGTAATCCAAGGGATTGAAAAGTGCTGGCCTTGACCCTCTTAAATTTCATCTATTTGACCGACTATCCGATTTGATAAACTTGTGACGGTCGCAGCCGTTGACCGTCGAAAACTTCGAAGGTTTCTATCCATCTATTTTTATTTTTGTCCAAAAATAAAATAAAAAGTACTTACCCTAATTTTAGGTAAATAAAAATTGATAAAAAAATAAATCCGTTATCAGAAAAATCTAAATGATTAAAAATAAATTACCCTCGTATTAGGTAAATAAAAACGGATAAAAAAATAAAAAACCCTTATATTAAATAATTTACAATAGATAGAAAGAAATATGTGAGCACAAATATTTGATCTTTTCTGGAAAAGTAATATGTAAGTTAAACAAAAACCTGATAAACTTAAGTAATTATCTAATAATTCAGTAAATCATAAAATACGAAAAAAAATTAAAAACATTATAATTTCAGAGAAATAAAAGTTAATACTGAAGAAGATATTCAAAACTGAAGAAGTGTAATAAAAACTAGCTTTGAAAGTTGACGAACTTGAAATGATAATATATATTTGCTTGACTAAATAATGTGGTGTTATTAAAATAAGAAGCTTTATATGAAATACCTTATTTTATTTGCGTCAAGGTAGAATATTACTAGAAAATTCATATTATTCAGAAATATGAATAAAAAAAAATACTAGGATGTTTCTTACCTCTTGTGGTAATGCACTGGGCTTTCTCTTACGATGTGCTCTTTCAATATGAAAGGGGATTGAGTTTTTAAAGGGGAAAGTCATCTCCATAGACAATATCACTTTTGATGGCTTCAGATTGTGGAATCATAAAGACAATGTTGATTTCAGTGCTAATTAAAAGCCCAAAGATTGTGTCTTCGTTGAATGATCCGATTAGTGTATCTACGAATGAAAACTGTAAGAAAAATTAATTCCACCATTATTTTTTGGTATAGGAAATTTTCTTTTGCAATTTGTAAATATATCACTCTATCATTAGTAAAAGTATACCAAACTAGTGAGTGTCTGGTTTCGTTTCTTAAAGTTTTTTTTCCCATTCAAAGGAGTTCTCACACTCCGGACTGGATGGTGGTGGATTCAATCGTAATCTTTCATGGTGCTCAATTCAATAAATGAATGGAAATACTAGACACTCACTAGTTTGGCATCAAAGCTGAAGTTAAAGAACGAGAAGAGGATATGACCCAATATTTTTTGTTCTTATTTGGGGGGTTTTTAAGAAGGAAAGAGCACTCACCACTCACATTTGAGTTTCAATGGCAAACCATGGTGCCAAGTTTTCTAAGAAGAGTTAATATTTAAGGAAGAAGAAGGACCCAAGAGATGAAAGAATCACTTGCAAGATTACTGGCATTCTAGTTTTGTAATGTATTCATAGACCTTGTTGTATTTCGATTACGGGAGTCAATGGGTTCCTAGTGGGTCGATCAATTAAACATATGCACTGATATCAAGGGATGTAGATATTGATGAAATTCTTCTGTTCTTGAGGGACATCAAAGTAATTTATTAGTGTGTCTATGAATGAAAATTTTAGAAAGCAATATCATTATATTTTCATACTTGTTTCCAAAATCATTTTTTCAGATTAACAAAATTTATTAAAAAAAATAATTTTTCTTAGCAATGCAAAATATGTCATTATATCATTAATAAGAGTATAAAGCAAGTAAACTACACTATATTTGACAATAGAAATACACAAAAGAGTCTAATTCGGCTTGCAATTAGAGAATTTCAAATCCTACTTATGGGTCTTGATTTTCTAGTAAGCATTCTTCAAGTCCTAAAGCACAAGAGTATCTTTATTCAAATACTCAAACCATCTTTAAAAATCATGTGCGTTATACATTTATTATTCATCAGCCACTTTTATCACATTACAACCTATTTAATACATGTCTAATGTAGGAGTTTATGTTTTTACTCATCCTCCGTATTTCTTTGGGTATGTCGATTCCCAATAATTTTTTAATTATTCTTCATTGTTTTATTTTCCCTATTTTCCTTCTCTTTCATTTTCTTATTTACATTTATCATGATCGCTTTCTTTATCGTATGCAGAAATTTTTGTCTTATGAGAAAATAAAGCATAACGCCAGGTTGTGTGTGTTTTTGTTACACTATTATTTTTTAAAAAATTCAAAAAAAGGAAGTAAAGAATAACAAAAAATCTAGGATTTTTTTCTTTTGATAATCGTTAAGATTTTTAAACTTATGATACTAATCCTCTAAGAATATATAATGTATTTCTCTACATCATGTATATGAGATTATTTATTTATGCATCGACTACATATTTTAGCATCTCTTCACATATCGTAATATAAGGAATAGGTTATCCTAATTAGTATCAACTTCTTCCACCACCAGCAGCATCGTCATCCTCAAGCGGCATGATCACTCTTAATTGGGGCATTTTATCTTTCTTTTCCTTCTTTAACACGTCGATAATTTTTATTGATTTTATTTGCATCATTCAAGATTCATTGGTTCACATTCATTTTTTGCTTCAAAATTGAGGAGAAGCATGTCTTGCCATTATTTTTTAATAAAAGGGATGTTATCAAAATCTTAAGATCTAAGTAACAAATGCTCTTGAGGGAGCATTCTTGTCTGCAAGGGATGTGAGGTCTACAATTTCATGAGTGCTGACGGGACAAATCCATGAGGTCGTTGAATACATGGAGAGATGTGTCGAAAAAAGTTCCAAACTCACCATTTTTAAGAAATAATAACAAATTAAATAGTATAGCTGTGAATAAGAGTTGAACCCACGTAGAATTCAGGTATTTTCAAGGTATTCTTCAAATTCCACCAAAATTGGACGATGAATTAAGATAAGAAATTAGGGATTTTGATAAACTTAGAAAGATAACTCAAAGACGAATTAAGATTTAGATTAAGATTCGCTGAGAAATTAAGTAGAATTTCCAAATAAAAACATATTTTAATATGTCCCGAGGCCGCCGCCAGCGCCGTTACCGCCCCGCGCGTGCGTCCGGAGCACCGATGTGGACGTGAATGTAAAATATGTCGGACGGCCCCCATGCCAATGGATTTTGCTGGATCATATTTCCTCGGCGAGTACATATTCCTATTTATTCAGCTCCGGTTCACGCTGCTGGCTTCGTCTTCTTCCTCGTTTTGGTGCTGTTCATGCTTGAAGTAAGCTTCTCTCTCTATCTAGTCTCGAATTGTCTCTCTCTCAGATCATTTCGCTGCGATCTCTCTCTCATACAGACTCGTCAATGGATGCGAGCTTTGTCGTGATGACTGAGATAGCGTTACCAGCCGACGGAGAAGCGGGCAGAGAAGCCGAACGCGTCTACCGTCTCAGGTTTTTTCTGGAGATGAAGACCAATATGGGCTCTTTCGTTGACATCATTTCGATCATGAGAGGTGCAACGCCCTGGCTTCTGGGCATCGCCGGCGCTACGGTCCTGGTAACCTTTTCCCTCGGCCATCTCGTCTGATATCAGTATTGTTCGATTGCTTCCTTCTGCACCCCTACGTGAATCTCGTCTCTCATCTTTCTTTCTTCCTTCGTTGTTTCTTGTGTACCGCTACGCTGTGTACCGCTATGTACATAGCGGTACATATGTAGTCGCCGAGGAAATATTTTACATTCACGTCCACATCGGTGCCACAAACCACAAAGAGGAAAATGTAAAATTTCGACAGTTTCTATCCATCTAATTTTGTTTTTGTCCCCAAAAAAAAATAACTTACCCTATTTTTAGGTAAATAAAAATTAATATAAAAATCAGTCTGTTATCAGAGAAATCTAAATGATTAAGAATAAATTACCCTCGTATTAGGTAAATAAAAACGGATAAAAAAATAAAAAACCCTTATATTAAATAATTTAAAATAGATAGAAAGAAATATGTGAGCACAAATATTTGATCTTTTCTGGAAAAGTAATATGTAAGTTACACAAAAACCTGATAAACTTAAGTAATTATCTAATAATTCAGTAAATCATAAAATACGAAAAAAAACTAAAAACATTATAATTTCACAGAAATAAAAGTTAATACTGAAGAAGATATTCAAAACTGAAGAAGTGTAATAAAAACTAGCCTTGAAAGTTGACGAACTTGAAATGATTATATATATTTGCTTGACTAAATAATCTGGTGTTATTAAAATAAGAAGCTTTGTATGAAATACCTTATTTTATTTGTTCATGGTAGAATATAACTAGAAAAATCATATTATTCAGAAATATGAATAAAAAAATGCTAGGATGTTTCTTACCTCTTGTGGTAATGCACTGGGCTTTCTCTTACGATGTACTCTTTCAATATGAAAGGGGATTGTGTTTTTGAAGGGGAAAGTTATCTCAACAGACAATATCACTTTTGATGGCTTCAGATTGTGGAATCATACAGGCAATGTTGATTCCAGTGCTAATTCAAAGCCCAAACATTGTGTCTTCGTTGAATGATCCGATTAGTGTATCTATGAATGAAAATGTAAGAAAACTAAATTCCACCATTATTTTTTGGTATATGAAATTTTCTTTTGAAATTTGTAAATATATCACTCTATCATTAGTAAAAGTATACCAAACTAGTGAGTGTCTGGTTTTGTTTTTTAAAAGTTTTTTTCCCATTCAAAGGAGTTCTCACACTTTGGACTGGATGGTGGTAGAATCAATGCATGTTAAGAAGGAGAGAGCACTCACCACTCACATTTGAGTTTCAATGGCAAACCATGGTGCCAAGTTTTATAAGAAGAGTTAATAAGCAAGGAAGGAAAAAGGACCCAAGAGATGAAAGAATGCGAGATTACTGGCATTCTAGTTTTGTAATGTATTCATAGACCTTGTTGTATTTCGAGTATGGGAGTCAATGGGTCCCTTAGTGGGTCGATCAATTAAACATACGCACTGATATCAAGGGATGTAGATATTGATGAAATTTTTCTGTCCTTGAGGGAACATCTAAGTATTTGATTAGTGTGTCTACGAATGAAAATGTCAGAAAAAAATATCATTATATTTTCATAATTGTTTCCAAAATTATTTTTTCAGATTAACAAAATTTATGATAAAATAATTTTTCTTAGTAATGCAAAATATGTCATTCTATCATTAGTAAGAGTATAAAGCAATTAAACTACACTATTTTTGACAATATAAATACACAAAAGAGTCTAATTCAGCCCCCCCTTAGTTATTCTACATTGAAATTAGAGAATTTCAAATCCTACTTATAGGTCTTGATTTTCTAGTAAGCATTCTTCAAGTTCTAAAGCACAAAAGTATCTTTATTCAGATACTCAAACCATATTTAAAAATCATGTGGCTTATACATTTATTCTTCATTAGCCAATTTCATCACAATTCAACCTATTAAAAACCTGTCTAATGTAGGAGTTTATGTTTTTACTCATCCTCCATATTTCTTTGGGTATGTCAATTCCCAATAATTTTTCAATTATTCTTCATTGTTTTATTTCCCCTATTTTCCTTCTCTTTCATTTTCTTATTTACATTTATCTTGATCGCTTTCTTTATAATATGCAGAAATTTTTGTCTTATGAGAAAATAAAGCATAATGCCATGTTGTGTGTGTTTGTTACACTATTATTTTTTAAAAAAATCCAGAAAAGGAAGTAAAGAATAACAAAAAATCTAGGGTTTTTTATTTTGATAATCGTTAAGATTTTTAAACTTATGATACTCTTCCTCTAAGAATCTATGATGTATTTCTCTACATCATGTTTATGAGATTATTTATTTATGCATCGACTACATATTCTAGTCTCTCTTCACATATCGTAATATAAGGAATAGGTTATCCTAATTTGTATCAACTTCTCAATTGATATTATCACTCTTCTTTGGGGTATTTTATCTTTCTTTTCCTTCTTTGACACATCAATAATTTTGTATTGATTTTATTTGCATCATTCAAGATTCATTGGTTCATATTTATTTTTTGCTTCAAAATTGAGGAGAAGCACGTCTTGCCATTGTTTTCGAATAAAAGGGATGTTATTAGAATTTTAAGATCTAAGTAACAAATACTCTTGAGAGAGCATTCTTGTACTCCAAGGGATGTGAGGTCCACAATTTCATGAGTGCTGACGAGGCAAATCCGCGAGGTCATTAAATACATGCAGAGATGTTTCAAAAAAGTTCTAAACTCACCAATTTTAAGAAATAATAGCAAATTAAAGAGTATAGCGGTGAATAAGGGTCAAATCTATGGAGAATTAAGATATTTTTTAGGTATTCTTCAAATTCGGCCAAAATTAGATGATGAATTGAGATGAGAAATTAGGGATTTTGATTAATTTAGAAATATAACTCAAAGACAAATCTATTGAATAAAAAATTATTTGATTTGGATCAAGATTTGTGGAGAAATCAACGAGCAAAAAGTAGGAAGAATTTCCTAACGCGAAGAGAGAGAAAACTCAAAATTAAATATAAAATTCATCTAATCGACAATTTGAATTTGAAATCTAATGTTATAGGAAGAGATATTAGGAGCAAAACATGAATTCTAACTCAAGATAGCGCTCGAAATGATCCAATTGATCGCCGGATCAAAGGCTTTTCATTCCAAAATTTTGAAGATGATCGTTGGCATTTAAGAAGCAATTTCTCCATATTGTCTCCATGAAATCTCACTTTCAAAAACTCCTTGGACACAGAAATTGATCTAGAAGCGAAGGAAAACAAGAGATTCAAGGATTGAGATGTCTAAACAATTCGATTTCTCAAAACACCCTTGAATGGTTTACATTATCGAAGAACATGTGTATTTATAAGCAGATTTGGGCATGGCTGTTAGATTTGTCTCTTCATCTTCAAAGAGCGGCTTAGATGAAATGCTTAGATGCGAATCATTGTCATTAAGTCACGTCCTTTCGATCAAACATGGAGCGCTTAGATTTTTTGACGTCGGGTGTGAAGAAGAAGTGTCGCGCGATCGCGTCTGTCTGATCAAGAATCGATGCTTGAGATGTCGCCACGCGTCCACGGAAGCCCATTGGGCATATTTAATCTCAGTCGTTATAACTCTTTAGATGAATGGCTGAGATTAAAACATTTTAAAACGAATCGTTGCCCAATAAGAGTGCATCGCATACCGCCTCACTTAAGTGAAGATCGACGATCGCGATTTGATTCACGCGATCGTACGCTCCACATTTTGTCACGTCACTTGCACATAAAAACAAACAAAAATAATCCCACCTGAAAAAAATTAAAGTGAATTGACATTATATACTGTGTGAGCAATTAGTGAGTTAGCAAAAATCCTGAAAAGGGTGCTTAATCTCACTAATCACTCACACGCACACATACGCACACACGCGTATACGCGCACACACATACACGTTCGCCACATGGCGTGTTCATACACCGTCATGTGGTGGCGCATTTTTTCTAATGCCACATTAGCTGTCACATCAGCATGCGATACAAATATTTTTTTATTCTTTTTAATTCAAAATAAATCTAAATAAATTCATAAAAAATATGAAAAATTCTAGAAAAATCCCTAAAAATTAAAAAATTAAAAAATTTATATTGGTTCAAAATAAAACTCCAAATTAATCCAAATTTATTTTTTTGATAAAAAATTAAATAATCTATCATTTTAAAAAGAGAATAAATTTAATAAATAACAAGAGAATAAATTTTTATTTAAAAAATACACTCATTTCTTTTACCAAATAAAGTTTATAAAAATAAATGAGGCATAAAAAGTATTTTATCTTATTATTTAACAGCAAAACCGAATTATAATCTCAAATATAGATGAGAATAATCTAATCTTAAATATCTCTCTTTAATTATTCATGATTATCCGTAAAATAACGCATTTTCATATTATAACTTAAATTTTAATAGAATGATAGATGCATAATATGATAACATGCATAAGAATATAATATTTTGTACCTTAATAATCATAGAGTTTCATGTGTAAATTGCATGTTATCAATGGGATAGCTTGACACCTAACGGGCTAGTAACTCAACCTTTTGATTTGGTTAAATCGATCCTTAATTAATTAATATATTTTTTGATATGGATAATTAATAAAGGTTGAAGAATAGGGTGTTATTGGGTCTTTAGAGTTATTAACTAGTGAGATATATGGACCTAGAGGGTCATACATAAGGTTAATGAATGTTGGTGGATATAGACATAATTATTAGGGTTTTTTAATGAAAAATCCACATACCAAATGTCTATAAATAAGGGGAGAACAACCACAACTGAAGGTACCTTGTGAGAATTTTCTCATTCCTTATCTTTCTCTCTTGATGAAGAGCTTTGAAGAGGAGATGCAACCATCCGGAGATCTTATGGATACCTCTAGATGCTAGACACTTGAATAGCTTCAAGAACTCCTTCAAGGAAACCATATACTCTGTTTTCTCATACATACTAAATGATAGGATCATCTTTTCTTTGTGCCTCAATGTTTTGAGTATTCGATTCAATATATTCTATTGCACTCAATATTTTGATCAAATTTTTGGAAGGCTTATTGACCTCGAAACTGAAAAGAAAAGAAATGAGGATATTAAAGAGAGCAAAAGATTTATAAAGAGGGAGAAGAAAGGAATTTAGAGAATCAAACCAAGTATCAATCGAAATTGAAATGAAGGAGATATCAAAAAAATAATATTATGATCATTAGACAGAGACTCATGAAAATATTGTTGAAAATAAGCTAAAAATCCTACTCCTAATCTAACTCTTAATTCACCTTTAATACATGAGTAAACTGTTTACAAACTCGACGACAAGGCAAAGATGACCCAATGTCGCCAAATCAAAGGCTATAGATAATGATTCTTTGACGACGATCATCAGCATTCAAGCATGAACTCCTAATACATTTCAAGGGAAACTAATGATGATTTCACAAAATCATGAAAGAAATAGAAATTCATCATAAATTGGGTGAAAGAAACATTTTTGGCTAAGAAAAAGGCATCATATGTTTAAGCACAAGAAGAAATGGAGGAGAGAATGGATAGTTACTGAGTTTTGGGCTTGAATAACGCTCTAAAACCACCAAAAATTGGCCTTAAAATTAGTCAAAATACTCCCAATCATTCGATCATGGGTTTTTGGGATGATGGACAACCTAGCTCGGGCCACGTTGCCCTTATATGGGCCATTTGATGAATATCAAGGGTTGGGGGCTTTCTTGGCCATTGGATCAAGTATCTGATGGTCGAGAACCACCAGATCTTGCCATGTGTCCCGCTATTTTGAAGAAGAATCATCGAGAGGGAGTAACACCTACCACCCAATCAAAATCCTATGATCATGATTATATCATGAGGAGAGAGAAAATATAGGCGAATCATATGTATCCACGAACTCCTCTCAAGTAAGTGACGATCGACAGTCCTTATTCAATTGTGCGATTTAACGCTCATGATGCTGCTACTTCACTTGAATTGAGAAATAAAAGAGTAGTCTCACATTGAATAAATTTAGGATTTTAAAGTCTTTAAAAATCTGGACAATTTTGATAATTCATATGTCCCACTAACGGCAACCTTAAATCTAATTATCTCTTAAATAGTGCTAACACATAAGTGCATAGTTACATGCCACGTGGTGCCACATGGAGATGCGTAGATATGTCAGCGCGCCACATCAACACAAACAAAATATCTCCTTTTTTGACATTTTAAATATAATGAATTCATTTAAATCCTAAAAAGTCCTAAAAAAATCTAAAAATTAGAAAATTTATATCCTTGAAAATATAACTTTTTTTAATCCAAATATTTTTTGTTTGAGCAAAAGTTAAATAATCTATCATTTTCTGCATTTTGATTTAAGAAATAACAAGAGAATAAAGTTTTAACTCCAAAATACACTCAAGTTACCTAAGAAAATAAAACTATAAATTTTAAAGTGCATTGAAAATATTTTTATAATTTCACTTTAAAAGCTCAAATAAAATCTTTCATAGAATCAGGAGAATCTACTTAAAATTCAATTCTTGATTTATGCATGTTCTACCCTCTATTTATGCATGATTAACTCATAAAATAACGCATTTTAAGATTTTTGATCAAAATTGCAGAGAATGATGAATATACACTTAAAGAATGATAACATGCATAACAACAATATGAATTATGCTTTAAAATGTAGTAATAATCATGTAGTTATAAGTAAATTTTGCATATTGTCAACATTTTCACTTGACTACCACCACTTTCTTGGAGGTACGAGAACACAATTTAATGAAACATTTTGAGATAGATACAAATTTTAGGTGAAAAAAATACTCTCCAAAAAACTTGTGTTGTTGATTCAAAAAAATTTAGGGATGGTAGAGTATTGAGAGATAATTTCTTTGAGAAACAAAAGAACAAAGGGATGAACATTGATACGGTCTTTAAAGAGGTAGACCCAAGAGACCCAAAAATATTCAGCTACAAACACTAAGATAATGAAAAAAAACTATTGTGTGGAAAGAGAAACCTGCAATCAATGAGTACATGTTTTTATAAATAAGGAGAAGAGAGAGAATTAGAATATTCCATGATAACATACATTAATATGATGCATTTTATGCATTTCTTCTTAAAAACATAATCATGAATGCATGTTATCATGATTTCAAATGATAATTCTTATGTTTAAAAGGATATTCTTGATTTTTGATAAGTTAATAAAATTTTGTGAGCATTTAATGATATCGATTCATCAAGAATATAATATCCTTTTATTATAAAATAATTTATTTATTTACTCCCTGACAGGACAAAACCGCAAGGTCGTCGATTTCACGCGGTATCGCGTCAAAAATAATTCCAAACTTACCAATTTTAGGAAATTCACTCGAATTAAGGGATATAATGGTAGATATGGGTCGAATCCACAGGGAATTAAGGAATTTCTTGACGTAATCTTCAAATTTGATCAAATCGGACAAGAAATTGATGGTAGACATTGGGGAAAATGGTATTTTAAGAAAGAAGACTTCAAATCGATTCCACGGAATCAAGAATCATTGAATTTGGATTTGATTTCATGGAGAAATTGAAATTTGAAGTGGAGAGAAAATTTTCGGTGTGAAAATCGCGATTTTAGATGAAATTTCACTAAATTGAAATCTAAATAGAAATCTAAATCCTAATCTAAACAGCAATTAAACATTATAGGAAGATAATCTAGGAAAAACCGCTCCAACTAAACTCAATTAGCGATTGAAACGAGGCGATTAAACAGATTAATCGCCGAAACGTGAAGAACGCGATCGTGAGATTCAAGCTGCGATTTCTCCCTCGATTCTCCACCAAATCTTGACTTCTACCCCTCCGTGGACGTGGAAATGAAAGAGGAAGAGGAAGGAATCAAGAGAAACGAGAAGAATGGTGTCTAAACAGCTCAATTGGATTGAAATTCAACTCGGATGCTTTAGAATCGTGAAGAACATGTCTTTTTATAGGGCGTCATTTCGTAACCGTCCGATCGCTTTGATGAACGGCTGTGATGAAACGGTTCATCACAAACGGTTACCGTTAAGTGCCGATCGTCCGATCGCCAATGGAGGGCCCAGATGCTCCGTTTGATAGGCGTTATAAAAATGCTTGAATCGCGTTCGTTGGATCACGATCGGGCGGTCCAGATGCGATCCGCGTCGTTTCATCTGGACCGTTATAACGCCTCTTTAATTAGCACGTGTTCTTTGATTGATCAGTGGTCCGCACTCCATCCGATCGACGCGTGAGATCGACGCGTCATCCCGATCCAACGTTCCTCGTCGCGCCACGTCACCTGCACGTTAAAAGAATGTGTGGGACTTAGTCCCACACGGAAATTAATTAAACGATTTCGTCGGGTTTATAATACTCGACGATTAATGAGGTTAATAACCCTCCCCATATAGGGCAGGCTAAAGACCCATTTTATATATAGTAAATAAATAATAAATAATATATAGTATATGCCGCGTGGGCCTGCGTGGCGCTGCCACGTGGCCCGATGTGCCACGTCGCATCCACGTGGCCCCGCGCAGGTAAAAAAATGCTTTTTTGCATTTTTTTAAATTTATTTTAATCGATTTAAATAGAAAAATAAATTCATAAAAATCCAGAAAAATCCCTAAAAATAGAAAATTCATAACTTTTCATAGATAACTCCAAATTAATCCAAATTTCTTTCATTTGATCTGAAATTTAATTATCTATTATTCTAAAAAGTCAAATTTAATAAATATTATGAGTTAAAATTATTATTTCAAAAATACATTCTTTTCTTAAGATTTTAAACTTTAAAAAAATGAAATAAATGTTTTAAAAAAATGATTTCTCTTCTTATTTTAACTTTAAAAATATTTATAATCTCAAGAAAAAGGTGGGTTATCAATTTATTAAACTCTAATATATCAAAAATTAACCCTAAATTAGAGTATTTTGAGATTATAATGACTTTTTCATAGAATAATAGAAAAATACATATAAGTATGATAACATGCATGGAAATGAAATCATTTATACTTTAATATGCATGAAAAATCATGTTTTATGATGTAAATATAGCATGTTATCACTCCCCAATTAAAATGTTTTTATTGACATGAGCATATTTTATGAATGTATTTTATTATGAATTTTATTCAATAAATTTATTTCTATGAGGAAGTTGACATTTGCATGCATTTTTAGGGATTTTTTTGGGAATTTTTAGAAATTGAAATAAGTAAAAAATGATGTTTTCAATAAAGAAACGAAAATAAAATATAAAAAAGAGAAAAGAAAAGAGAAGAGAGATAAGCTCTCTGCCTCTCTCTCGCCAACCTCTCTCACATGACGGAAACAATGTCTGTCGCGTGAGATGTGCCTCCTCCACACTCTCCTCTTCTCCCCCTGTCTACCTTCTACTGCCTCTCCTCTCCCTCTCTTTTTCTCCTCTTCCCCACTCTCTTCTTCCTCCTCTCCCTTTTCCCTCTTGCTCTCTGGCGCATTGATAACATGCAAATTATACATAAAAAGGTATGATTATTAATGCAAATTAATGCATACAACATTCCATTCTAATGCATGTTATCATATTTTGTAGTGTTTATTTATCATTCTATGAAAATTAAGTTGTAATCTCAAAATGCACTAATTTAGGGATAATTACGATAAATTGAGAGAAATATTTTTAAGATTAGATTATCCCATTTTTATTTGAGATTATAATTAGGTTTTAATATTAAATAATAAGAAAATACTTTTTATACACTCATTTAATTTTCTAAGTTTTAAATTCTAAAAGAATTGAGTGTATTTTTAAAATAAAAATTTATTTTGTTGTTATTTTATTCAATTTAAACTTTATAGAATGATAGATAATTTAATTTTTGATCTAACAAAATAAATTTGGATCAATTTAGAGTTATATTTTGAAAGTTATGGATTTTCTAATTCTTAGAGATTTTTCTGGAATTTTTTTATGAATTTAATTATTTTTAATTCAAAATGAATAAAAAATATTATTTTTATCACATGCTGACATGACAGCTGATGTGGGGCGGACAAAATAGCAGCGTCACGTGTATACACGTGTCATACACGTGTATATGTGCACGCGTGTTTGCACGTGTGTGTGCGCGTGTGTGATTGAATAATACGATAACACCCTTTTCAGGATTTTTCGCTATCTCAATATGTACAGAGGACTTATATACTCGTGCATTACCTCTCATTTTCATCATGTGGGATTATGTTCTCTTTGTTTTTATGCGCATATGATGTGGCGTAACGTGGAGCGTTCGATTCGCGTATTAAATCGTGATTGTCGATCTTCACTTAAGTGAAGGGGTACAGATGGAACAAATCAGCGCGGTCATTAATTGCACACTGATTTGTGTCAAAAATAATTTCAAACTCACCAATTTTATAAAATAATCATGAATTAAATGGCAAAGTGGTAAATAAGGGTCGAATCTATGGAGAAATAAGGGATTTTCGAGAGATCTTTTGAAATTCGATCAAATGAGATGATGAATTGAGGTGAGAAATGAGGAAAATTGGTATTTTTGGAAAGAGAACTCAAAGACGAATCCACAGAATAAAAAATCACTCAATTTTGATCAAGATTCGTGGATAAATCAAAGAGCGAATTAGGTAAAAATTTCCAAACGCGAAGAGAGAGAAATCCGAGATAAAATCTTAAATTATCTAAATCTATGATTCTAAATTAAAATCTAATGATACATGATGAAAGATTAGGAGGAAAACCCATAATCTAACCCTAGATAGCAATCGAAATTGATCCAATTAATCGTTGGATTCAAGGCTTTTCATTCCGCGATTTCGAAAAAGATCTTTGGTGTTCAAGATGCGAATTCTCCCTATTCTATCAACGAAATCTCACTTCCAACCACTCCATCGATGCGGAAATGAGTCTAGAAGCGATTGGAAGTGAGAGATTCAAAGATGGTGATGTCTAAACAGTTTGATTACTCGAAACATCCAAGAATACATTACAATGTCGAAGAACATCTCAATTTATAACAAATTTGGGCGTAACCGTCCGATCTGGCATTTTATCTTTGATCAACGGTGACGAGACGAGACCGTGAGGTCATTGATTTCACACGGTCTCGTGTCAAAAATAATTCCGAACTTACCAATTTGATGAAAATGTATCGAATTGAAGGGTATAATGGTAAATAAGGGTATTCTTCAAAATTGATCAAAATCGGACAATGAATTGATGATAGAAATTGGGGAAAATGATAAATTATGAAAGATAACTTCAAATAGATTCCACAGAATCAAGAGTCATCGAATTTGGACTTGATTTCATGGAGAAATCGAAGATTGAAGTGGAGAGAAAATTTTGGACAAAGAAATCGTGATTTTGACTAAATTTAAACCAAATTGAACCTTAAATCCTAATCTAAATCGAAATCAAACTTAAATAAACTAATTCTTGGTAAAAACTGCTTCCACTAACCATGATTAGCGATCGTATTACCTTGATTAAACTGATTAATCGACGAAAACACCGAAGAACGCAACGATGAGTTCAAGCTACAATTTCTACCAATCTACACGATGAAATCTTGATTTCAAGAGCTCTGGATGTGCAGAATTGAAGGTAGAACACGTTGAGATCAAGAGAAATGAGAGGGGAGGTGTCTAGACAGATCAATTAGATTGATTTCCAACTCGAATGGTTTGAACATCGGAAGAACCCCCTCTTTTTATACAGATTTTGGGTGTAACCGTCCGATCGAAACGATCGACGGTTATGATGGAACGGTCCATCGTGGACCGTTTCAAACATGTCGTGGCTGTCCGATCTCGACGAACGGTCTGGATGATCCGCGCGATGGCAGTTATAAAAACGCATCGATTTGTCGCCGTTGGATCGCGATCCGACGATCACGATGCTCCCCGCCAGATTTAATCGTGACCGTTATGACGCATGCATTTAAGCCATGTGCATTGATCGGATCTGGTGGACCATGCGTCCACGCGATCGACGCGTGATGTTCCTCACCCCGCTCGATCCAACGCACCGCGAGTGGCCACGTCACCTGCATACAAATAACTCCGTGGAACTTAGTCCCACACTGAGAGAATTAAAAATGATTATCGGGTTTAAATAGTGCGATAAATCTAAGGGTTGAATACCCTTCCGATATACGGAAGGCTGAACTTACTATATATATGATAAACTATATAAATATAGGTAAATATTGTGCCGCGTAGGCGCCGTGTGGGCTCGCGTGGTGCTGCCACGTGGCCCGGAGTGCCACATCGCATCCACGTGGACCCGCGCGAAATAACAAACCCTTTTTTGCAATTTTTTTTATTTAATTTTAACATTAAAAATCACAAATTTAGTTCAGAAAAATCCGGAAAAATCCCTAAAAATTAGAAAATTCATAACTTTTAAAATATAACTCTAAATTAATCCAAATTTCTTTCATTTGATCTGAAATTTAATTATCTATAATTCTAAAAAGTCAAAATTAATAAAGAATGAGAGTTTTAAAAAATACATTTATTTATTTAAGGATTTTAACTTTAAAAAGTAAATAAATGTTTATAAAAACCTTTTCTCTCATTATTTTAATTTTAAAAACCTTTATAATCTCAAGTAAAGATGGGTTATTAATTTTTTATATCTTTTAAATCATCATATTTAACCCTAATTTAAAGTATTTAAAGTATTTTTGAGATTATAGTGACTTTTTCATATAATGATAGAAAAATACACATAAGTATGATAACATGCATGTAAATGAAATCATTTAATACCTTAATATGCATCAAAAATCACGTTTTGTTATGTTAATATAGAATATTATCAAACAGCTCTGATGAAATGCGCGGATGCGAATCGTGACGACTAAGTCATGGCCGTTAGATCAAAGATGGACTGCCGAGATTTTGCCACGTCGCGCGTGAAGAAGAAATGCATGAAACGACATCCGTCCGATCTTGATCTAACGCTCTCGGATGCATTTTTTGTCGGTTTTAATCTGAGCTGTTATAACTCTTTTGATGAATGGTTATGATTAAATCATTTTTAAAATGATTCACCGATGAGTAATAATGCGCCATGTACCTCCCGCATTTAATTGACGATCAACGATCTCGATTTAATCGCGCGATCGGACGCTCCACGTGCTATCATGTCACCCCTCGCCTGGATCAACGATTGCGATTTGATTAGAGGCTCCAGATTTTGTCACGTCACCAACACGATTTATAAAATCGATTTTAAATTTCATAAAAAAATTTGGGAAAAATTCAGAAAAAATTTGAAAAAATCCCTAAAATTTAGAAAAATCATAATTTTCAAAATACAACTCTAAATGAATCCGAATTTGTTTCGTTGGATCAGAAATTAAAGTATCTATCATTATAAAAAGTTAAATTATTTAAATAACCAGATAATAAATTTTTATTTCAGAAATACACTCTTTTCTCTTAAAAATTAAAACTTAGAAAAATAAATGAGTATATAAAAAATATTTTTTCTCATTATTTAGCATGAAAACACAATTATAATCTCAAATATAGATGGGAATAATCTACGTTAAAAATGTATTCTTAAAAATGCATAATTATCCATAAAATAGTGCATTTTGAGATTATAACTTAAATTTGAATGAAATGATAGATATGCACTCAAAGTATGATAACATGCATAAAATGAAATGTTTTATGCCTTAATGTGTATTAATAATGCTGTAATTGCATGTCATCAGGTACGCTGGCGAATCTTATAGTGCGATGATTCATTTTTAAACGTTTGAATCTCAGTCGTTGATCTGAAAGAGTTATAACAGTTGAGATTAAATGTGCCTGATGGACTTCGATGGATGCGTGACGATATCTTGGACGTCGATTTCCCATCGGATGGACGCGATTGCACAACGATTCTTCTTCACATGCGATGTGACAAAATTCAAGCACTTCATCTCCAATCAAATGGATGCGACTTAATGGCAATGATTTGCATCCAAGTGTTTCATCTGAGCCATTGATTGAAGATGAAGAGTCAAATCCAATGGCTACCCTCAATTTTGCCTATGAATTGACATATTCTTCGACGATGTAAAGCATTCTTGGGTTTTTCGAATAATCAAAATTTCTAGACATCACAATCCTTGAATCTCTTGCTTCCCTTCACTTCTAGACTCATTTCCGTGTCTGAGGAGTGTTTGAAGGTGATATTTTGTTGAGAGAATAATGAGAAATTAATTGTTGAATGCTGACGAAATGATGTCGTATGATCATTGAATACACACGATGTTGTGTCAAAACAAAGTCCAAACTTACCATTTTTAAGATTAATTAACGAATTGAAGGGTATAATGGTAAATAAGGGTCGAATCCACGGAGAATTAGGAAAATTTGAGAGAGATCTTTGAAATTTCGATCAAATCAGACGACGAAATTGAGTTTAGAAATTAGACATTTTATTATATTAAGAAAGATAACTCAATTGCAAATCCACGAAATCAGAAATCGAGTGATTTGGATTAGAATTCGCGGAGTAATTGAAGTTTGAAAATGGCTGAAAATATTGATCATGAAAATGAGTAAAAACCGAAATTAAAACCAAATTAAACTTAATCTACGATTTAAAATGTAAAATTAATGCTAAATGATGAAAGATTAAGATGAAAACACGCAATCTAACCCAAATTAGCCCTTCGAAATGATCCAATTAATCGCCAGA
The DNA here is from genome assembly GCA_024174645.1 of Lemna minuta. Taxonomy (NCBI): domain Eukaryota; kingdom Viridiplantae; phylum Streptophyta; class Magnoliopsida; order Alismatales; family Araceae; genus Lemna; species Lemna minuta. The sequence continues at coordinate 14,189,118 of CM044113.1, forward strand.
TGCATGGCTTTTCATTCCGCGATTTCGAAGACAAAGATGGCGTTCAAAATGTGATTTCTCCTTCCTCTCTCAAATAATTTTCGATTTCAAATGCTCCTCGGACGCTGAAACGAGTCAAGAAGAGAAATAAATTGATGGATTCTTTAATTGTGGTGTCTAGACAATTCGATTTCACTCGAAAATCGAAGGGTAAGTTCCATTTCACAAAGAACACTTTGATTTAAAGAATAATTGGGCGTAACAGTCGATCTAACGGTCCATCGCGATCAACGTTTGAGATGATGCATCGCTTGATCGAAACGGTGAGATTAAGTCGCATCCGTTCGATCAGTGATGGAGGGCTGAGATGCGTCCATACCGCATGAAAGAAGAGGCGCGTCGTTTCGATCCATCAGTTTGATCTTCATCCAACAATCGCGATTTAATCGAAGGTCCATCGGTCTCGATGAATGTCGATTGTTATAACTCCTTGATGGACGGTCGCAATTATTTCACTTAACTCCCAATTAAGGCACGTGCTTGATCGGTGATCCGGTGGACTCTGCGTCCACGTGATCCACACGCGATAATCCACGCGCTTTGATCCAATGATCCACGTTTCGCCACGTGCCCTGCAACTTAAAATAAGAGTAAACTTAGTCCCACACGGAGAAAAAGAAGAGATTTGGCGCATTTAAAAGGTAGGCGGACTTAAGCGGTTAGCTTAAATCCAACTTACGGATGCTTATATGTACTATAGCCATATATAATATGAATAAATATAAATATCGCACACGTGTCACCTCCGCGCCACGCAGGCGCTCGCGTGGGTCCGCGTGGCTCTACCACGTGGCCTTGCGTGCCACGTCGCATCCACGCGGGTCCCGCGCGATTAATAACCCCCTTTTTGCTTATTTTTAATTGTTTTTAATCAATTTAAAATAAAAAATATACATAAATAATTTTAGAAAAATTATAGAAAATTCCTAAAAATTGTAAAAATCATAACTTTCAAAATACAACTCCAAATTAGTTCAAATTTTTTTTGTTGGATCAGAAATTGAATACTTTATCATCATAAAAAGTAAAAATATTAAAATAGTAAGACAATAAATTTTAATTAAATAAATACTTTCATGTATTTTCTAAAATAACTTTATAAAAATACATGAATGTTAATAAAGATCTTTTCTCTTATATTTTTATCATTAAAAAATAATTATGATATCAAATATAATTAGGATTAAAATCATAATGTTTAATTATACATACTTATCCATAAATTGATGTATTTTTAGATCATAACATGAAATTATACAAAATGATAGAAATATACTTAAAATATGATAACATGCATATATTTGGAGTAATTAATACTTTTATTTGCATTAATAATTATGTAAATTCATTTCATAAATATCATGTTATCAAATGCCAAACGATTGTCTTCAAATTTGTAGAATGAAAAGCCTCTGATCCGGCGAGCAATTGGATCAATTCGAGCACTATCTTGGGTTAGAAATTGTGTTTTTGTCTTAATCTTTCTTCCTATTAGATTTCAATTTTGAATCATAGATTAAGTCAATTTCAATTTTAATTTTGGTTTTCTCTCTCTTTGTGATCCGAATTTTCTATCTAATTTTTTTCCTCGTCGATTTCTTCGCGAATCTTGATCCAAATTCTGTGATTTTTTATCCTGTGGATTCACCTTCGAGTCATCTTTCTAAAAATATTAAAATCCCTAATTTCTCACCTCATTTCATCGTCTGATTTGATCAAAATTTGAAGAATATATAAAAAAAATACCTTAATTATCCGTGGATTCGACCCTTATTCATCAATATAGTCCTTAAGTTGTGATTAATCCTTAAAATTGGTGATTTCAGATCTTATTTTTTACGCTTATCGGCGTGTTTTCAACGACCTCACGGATTCGCTTCGTCACGCACTTGTGTGCATGAGCTTCTAAGCGGAAGAGGAAGGAAGAACAACCTTATGTTCTACCCCCTTCTCTTTCTTGTTCTCTTACGATGGAAAACAAAACTTTCCATTGCGAGGAGAGGCTTGCCACCCTTGCTCACACAACATAAACAATGTATGTCGTGCGTGTGCCACTTTCGTTCTTCCTTCTTTCGTGTGCGCATGCGTGTGCCCATAAGGGAGAGAAGGAGGAAATTCATCTCCTCTCTTGCGTCATCCTTACCCTTCCTTCTCTTCAGTACGTGTGCACATGTGTGTGTACAGGGGAAGAGAGGAGATTCCTCTCCTCTTCTCCCTTCACTTCTCCGAGCAGCTCTATCTCCCTCTTCCTTCATCTCCCTCAAGCAAAAAAATTCTCTCCCGTCATGTGTGAAACTCACTCTACCTCGCTCTCAGGTGCACTGAAAAAATGAATCCACGAGGTCGTTGAAAACACATGGATAAACATCAAAATAATTACCAAACTCACCAATTTTGAAGATTAATCACGAATTAAGGAGTATAGTGTTGAATAAGGGTCGAAATTCTATCAAATCAGACAATGAAAATGAGGTTAGAAATTGGGGATTTTAATAGATTTAGAATGAGAACTCGAAGACGAATACATGGAATAAAAAATCACAGAATTTGGATCAAGATTCGCGGAGAAATCAGCGAGCAAAGTTTAGAGAAAAATTTGGATCACGAAGAGAGAGAAAACTTAAATTAAAAATGAAATTGACTAAATCTACAATTCAAAATTGAAATATATTGTTATAGGAAGAAACAGTAGGACAAAAACATGATTTCTAACCCAAGATAGCGCTCGAATTGATCCAATTGTTTGCTTGATAAAAGGCTTTTCATTCCGCAAATTTGAAGATGATCGTTGGCATTCAATAATCAATTTCTCCCAATTATCTTAACAAAATCTCACTTTCAAACACTCCTTGGATGCATAAATTGATCTAGAAGCAAAGGGAAGAAAGACATTCAAGGATTGTGGTGTCTAGATAATTCGAATACTTGAAAAACCCAAGACTAATTTACATCGTCGAAGAACATCTTAATTTATGAGGAGAATTGGGTGTAACAGTCGGATCAGCATTTAATCTTCGATCAACGGCTCTGATGAAACGTATATATGAGAATCGTTACGCTTAAACGGCATCCATTAGATCAGAGATGGACTGCCAAGATCTCGCAATGTCACTGACGAAATGAAGTGATGCGGTTATTGAATACATACCTATTTGTGTCAAAACTAATACCAAACTCACCAATTTTATCAAATAATCACGAATTAAGGAGTATAGTGCTGAATAAGGGTCGATTCCACAGAGAATTAAGGTAATTTTGGATGATCTTTTGAAATTCGGTCAAATTAGACAATGAATCATGATGAGAAATTAGGAAAATTGATATTTTTGGAAAGAAGACTTGAAAAAGAATCCACGGAATCAAAAATCATTGAATTTGGATCAAGATTCGCAGAGAAATCATCAAGTGAATAAGATAGAAATGTGTGAAATTAAAAATCGTGAAAAACCAAAATTGAAAAATGAAATTGACTTAAATTATGATTCAAAACTATAATCTAAAGCTACGACACAAGATTAGGATGAAATACGATCTCTAACCCAAGATTGCGCTCGAATGGATCCAATTACTTGCTGGATCAAAGGCTTTTCCGTTCCCGAAATTTGAAAAATGATCGTTGATGTTCAAGAGCCAATTTCTTCCTATTCTCTCAACAAAATCTCACTTTTTAGGCACTCCTTGGATGTGGAAATGAGTCTAGAAGTGATTGGAAGCAAGAGATTCAAGGGATTTGGTGTCTAAACAGTTCGATTACTCGAATTGTCCTAGAATCTTTTACAACGTTGAAGAACACCTCTATTTATAGGGTAAATTGGGTGTAATCGTCCAATCGAGCCTTAAATCTTTGATCAACGGCTCTGATGAATCGCGTGATTGTGAATCGTCACAGTTAAGTCGTGGTTGTTAGATCTCAGATGGACCATTGAGATGAAGCCTGACGGAACGTTTTCGTGCGTCGTTAAAACACAAAAATGTTGGTCAAAAAAAATTTATAAAACCGAACTCACAAAGATAAGATATAAAATCAAGTAATGTGTAAGTATCGGGTCGATCCACAGAGATCATGGGTTGACTTTCATCATAGAGTTGACTTGGTCAAACTTAGGTTTAAAAAGAGTTTTAAATAAGAGAAAATAAGAAGTAATGAATGGAAAAGTTAAAAGTCAAAGTCAAAGCATTGACTTTGACCAACAGTAGGTGTTCTGTAAAATCAGAGAATCAAACAGAGTCAGAAGATTACGAAAATTATATATTTGGAAACTAGAGAGAAAATGGAATTTATTGATTTATAATTCATGATTTTTGGATAAGAAATGGACTTACTATAAATTATTGAAAATCAAATATCAGAAAATCCCCGAAATGAACACCTCAGAGGAGATCTTCAAATTGACCCCGTCAAATGAAATCTAAATCTTGAAATTTATATGTCAATGGAAAGCTAAGAACCAGAGGAATCTAAAAAGACTAAAATTATTAAATTCTGATTTGTAAATCAAAAGTAATTGACCCCGAAAGTCAATGTTTGACTTCTGATGAATGATGAATAGTCCTCGGTCAAACCATCAAATTGGAGGGTCAAATGAAACTCGGAATTCGATGAATTTTCTATCCACGGAAAGCTGAGGAAAAGAGGAATCCATTGAAACTAGAATCAAGTTATTTGGGATTATAATCAGGGATATATCCTATTTTTCAAAATCAGTGATTTTTAGACTCGAATTTAGGGGAAAATGAAGAACACTAAGAACTAATTTGCAAAATTAAACTTCTAAATCTAATAAAAACTTAAATTACCTCCCGATAATCAATCGGATCTCACTACTAACCCGATTTCTGTAAGAATCGGGCTTCAATTCTCGTGGATTGAAGCGAATTTGCTCGGATTCTTCCTCGCGGACATTCGGAATTTAAGGGGAAAATTCGATGAAATCATGGAGAAATTCGCGATCAATCCCGTTCCAATTGCTTCGCAATCGAGTCTAAACGCGGGGGGATCACGATGAACTAGAGATCTTCCTCGAAATTCGCTTAATTCCTTCACAAATTGATCAAAAGTTAAAGAACAAAGAAGAAATATATGGCTTTTTAAAGGGAATTTTTGGCCCGATTTTGAGGCCGTTTGATGCGGTCGTGGGACGATTAGTGGCCACGATTTCACAAAAATCGTGGTCCACTATAGCAGGAAGGTCATGTGCCACGATCTCGCCACATAAAAGCCATAATCTTGGTTCAATCGTGCCATGATCGCGGCTTGATCGAGCCACGATCGCGGCGCAATCGATCTGCAATCGCGGTGCGATCGAACTGCTATCGAGCTGCGATCGTGATGCGATCGAACTGCAATCGAACCGCGATCACGTATCAGCCGTCCGCAAAGACTGATCGTGGTCCGTTCGATGGAGATCAGAGACTTCCGAGCCATCCACGCGTCTTCACAGTGAGCCGGGTCTCAACGCATCGCAACCGTCCGATGTGGAATCGAAATCTCCAGCGAAGCCCCGTGTCGCCCGCGTTGAATTCTGAAATCGCGATCGCGTTGATCACGATCGTCCGATCGTATTGATCATCTGATGAAGAGTGATGCTTCCGCGGATTGCCACGTGTCGCCCCGTCTTCACTTGAATCCTTTTTGACGTACGTGCCTTAATAAAGATCGCGTGGACTCAGGCCCACACAATCGACGTCCTTGCAGTGATCCCCGACGTTTCTGATGCAGCCACGCGTCCTGCAAAGGTAAGTTTCCGTGGGGACATAGTCCCACATGGAACAAATTATAGAACATTGCGAGCTTAAATTAAGGGGCTGCATAACGATTTCGCGTTACTCCCCGAATATCTTACCAAGGCCCACTAACCCGTGGGCCCTTCACCTGCCGACCCACCCTGCTGCCACGTGGCGCCCCTCACGGGCGTCCGCGTGGCCTCCTGCCACGTGTCGCGCCCTATGCTCCACCTGCGCCTCACGCGGGCCACCCGCGGCCTTGCCACGTGGCCTCAGCGCCGCGTCGCATCCGCGCGGTGGTCCCGGGCGCCACGTCAGCCCGTCATGCACGCCACGTCAACGTCACGCCACGTCATCACCTGCAGGTTAGTAAACCCTTTTTCGCGATTTTAATAAAGAAATTACTTTAAAAATATATTTAAAAAGAAAATAAAAATCAGAAAAGGGCCTAAACTTCAGAAAATTCATAACTTTAAATGTAGAATTCCTTTTTAATCCAAATTTTCTCCATTGGTTCACAAATTCCTTCATTTTTAGCATCATATCATTTAAAATATATTTTCAAAGAAGAAATCAAAAATGAATTAGAATTTACTCAACTCATTTCTTAATAAACATTCTAAATCATAAATTCCTCTTAAAATTATCCTTCAAAGCATGCATTAAAGTCAAAATCATCCATAAAAAGACATTAACTTCTATTAATTTAAACTTAACAAAAGACTAATCATCTATCAAGCATGAAATTATCCCTAATTTACGCATAAATATCGACTTTAGTGAAATAACATACCAATGGAGAAAATTCCTAAAAAGTATGATAACATGCATCATATTCACATAAAATAAGCATGAATATGAGTTAATTAGGATAATAATTTAAGTTATGAATGCATGTTATCAAAGCCACGTCGCGCACGTCATAAAACTGTCATCGTTTGATCTTGATCAGACGCTCCAGATGTGTTTCGTCTATTTTAATCTCAGCCCCTTATAACTCCTCTAATCGACGGCTGAGATTAAATCATTTTTAAAAACGATTCGCCGGCGAATAGGATTGCGCCACGCACCCCCTCCTGCCTTAAGTGACAAACGATGACCACAATTAATCAGCGCGATCGGACACTCCACATGTTGTCACGTCACCTGCGCGATTATAAAATCAAATTTTAAATTAAATAAATCGATTTTAAATTTCAGAAAAAAATAAAAAAATAGAAAAATTATGAAAATTTTTGAAAAAATTCGAAAAAATTAGAAAATTCATATCTTTCAAAATATAACTCCTGATTAATCCAACTTTATTTCATTGGATCAGAAATTATTTATTTCATTCTAAAAAGTTAAATTTAATAAATAACAAGAGAAAAATTTTCTATTTCAAAAATACACTCATTTCTTTTAGATTTTAAAACTTAGAAAAATATATTATTGTATATAATATAATTTCTCCTATTAGTTAACCTTAAAAACTAATTATAATATCAAGTAAAGATGGGTTATAAAAATATTATCCTTAATTCATCATAATTAACCCTTAATTAATGCATTTTGAGATTATAATGACTTTTTCATAGAATGATAGATAAACACTAAAAAAATATGATAACATGCATTAGAATAGAATGTTTTATGCCTTAATTTGTATCAATAATCATGTATTTTCATGTTTAGTTTAGCATGTTATCAGTCACACGCGAAGAAGTAACGTGGGAAATGCCCGCCGTCTGAACTTGATCTAACACTCCGGATGAGTTTTGTCGGTTTTAATCTTAGCCGTTATAACTCCTTAGATGAAAAGCTGAGATTAAATAATTTTAAAACAATTTTCCAACAAACCAGAGTGTGCCACGTACCCCCCGACTTAAGTAAAGATCGACGACATTCATTTAATGCGCGAATCAAACGCTCCACGCGATGCCACATCACCTATGCATTTTAAAACAAAAAGATAGTCCCACTTGACATAAATTAAGGTGATTCAACGTATATATAACATATGCGTGATTTAAAGAGCTAACCATATCTTGAAAAGGATGCTTAATCTCTCTAATTACACACGCGTGCACACATATGTTTGCACCACGTAACGAAGCCATTTTCACCCACGCCACATTAGCTGCCACATCAGCACACGATAAAATCAGATTTTTTTAATTCTTTTTAATTCAAAATAAATTCATAAAAAAACAGGAAAATTCTAGAAAAATCCCTAAAAATTAGAAAATTTATAAATTTTAAAATAGAACTTCAAATTAATCCAAATTTGTTTCATTAGATCAGAAATTAAATTATCCATCATTTTAAAAAAATCAAATTCAATAAATATCAAGAGAATAAATTTTTACTTAAAAATACACTCATTTATTTTAGAATTTAAAACTTAGAAAAATGAATGAGTTTATAAGAAGTATTTTCTCTAATTATTTAACATTAAACCTTATTATAATCTCAAATAAAAATGGGGATCATCTAATCTTAAAATTATTTCTCTTAATTTATCATAATCATCCCTAAATTAGTACATTTTGAGATTATAACTTAATTTTTATAGAATGATAGATAAACACTCAAAAATATGATAACATGCATTAGAATGAAATGTTTTATGACTTAATTTGTATTAGTAATTATATATTTTCATGTATAATTTGCATGTTATCATGCACGCGAGCGTACATAAGTGGTAGAAGGAGGAGAGTCCTCTCCTCCTCGCCCCTTTCTCTTTTCTTTCTCCTTCCTCCTTCTCCTCCTCTGTGCACGAACTTCATTGCTCTCTCTCTTGCGCTCTCACATGCGTGCTCACGCATGTAAGGGGAAGAGGAGAGTTTTTTAGTGTGGCTCCCCTTCTCTCCCTCTTCTTCTCTGTTCTTTCTTCTTCTTTCTTCCTTCTTTACCCATTTGCTCATTTTTTTCACACACGTAGAAGAAATTTCCGCCACGGCATAGTCTCTCTCGCGCATGTACCACCTCACTTCCTCCTTTTTGCTAGTTTTCCTCTTTTCTTTGTGCATTTATGCACAAAGGAGAGTATCTAGCACATGTGTTTCTTGCTGTATTTGAGGAGAGATGAAGTGAATCAACAGCAGTATTTATGGGTTGAAATTTCATGGACATGATTGCCATTTCAAGCTCTACGAATCTTTTGGGGTTGATTTAAATTCCAAGGCAAAAATTTAGAGTTCTTAATATTTTATTGTGTGCTTCTAGCATTGGCTAGCTAGAAGGAAAGAAGACACTGATTAATCATTATTCATGTATGAAACATGAATTTTTGTGAGTTCCTCTCTTTTCTATTCATCCCTCATAGTAGATGCAAGACGCCAAGTCCAGGTGAAATGTATAGGCTCTCAATCAGGTATGCTTTGATTAGAGAGCATTGCTAGAGTGAGTTTTCATCATAATTCCTTATATTATAATCATTTTCTATCCATATTTTCTATTTTCTCCATCTATTCATTCACATTTTTATATTTTCAAACTGTAAAATCATTTTTCCACTACTGATCAAGGTTTTCAATATTCAAAAGGAATTTAGAAGTGCTTGATTGGTCCACTTAATTTCTTTCTAAATGAAATGAAATGCTTTTGCGTGACAAAATGCTTTTGCGTCATAAGCATTTCTTTGTTTCTAGGTAAAAATAAGTTCTCAAAAAGCATAATTTTTTTCTTTCTAAATCCATATTTCTCTGATCAATTTTGTGGTTCAAGATTATTGACAAATTACTTAGTTTTTTTTTTTGAAGTTTTACCAGTAAAATTTCGAGCTAAAATGAGTTATATGTGGAGAAAATGGCTAAAAATAGCCTTTTTTTTGCTTAATGGGCCAATGGCATGGCTGATAAACCTTATTGACAGGCCACAAGAGCATACCCCAGTTTTAGGATAAAAAAATGTGGGAAAATGGTTCTCACAAAAATCCATTTATAATAGATCCTAAAACAAACCTAATAAAATATTTGGATAACAAATGATACCCTCATGAACTTATAAAAAATTTCAGACTCTTTGAAAAGTTTTTTATGAGCAGTCTAGATGAGGGGAATATTGGGTTTTTCTGGACGTGACACATTGAGATTAGTCAATCAGAGTTGTTGCCGCCAAAAGGTGGGGACCACCAAGTTAACCAATGACAACTTATTTAACCAATTTTGTGGAGCTTGTGTCAAATAGGCATCATAAAGAATCCCTACACTAATTGAGAAGTTGTTGAAAAATCAATTATTTCAAAGCCTCTGCTTTCAACCAATCACTCACATTGTCAACAGAATTTTTCCAAAGAGAAAATGAAGATATTGGTAACACACCCTCCAACACGAGAGAAGCCTTGTACATGAATTTTGATGAAGTAAGAACTCCTAGAGATAAGCTACTTTTTGTATAAATTAGGGGGCACAAACCAATAATGGAAAAACGGAGGGCCTAATAAACTCTGATTGCACAAATTTAGTCATTGGAAGGGTGTCGAGATGAGGAGTCTAATCATAATGATGAGGATGATGATGATGATGATGATGATGATTGGGCATAAATATGAACAAAAAATTGAGTCTTAGGAAAATCATAATGTGCAAATGTCAAATGTAATATCAAGAAATAAGAGTTGAATGAAATATGAAGGGCCTTTACCCCTAACCATATAATACAAACACACACACACACACACACATAGAGAGAGAGAGAGAGAGAGAGAGAGAGTTAGGTACATTAGGCTCATAAACATGCATTAATATTCACCTCTCCAGAGCTCAAACCTTTACTTTCTTAGATCATGTTTTCATTGATTAAAATCAGGAAAACTAGTGATCATATTACGAAAACTTCATGAGAATCAAGAGATAAGATTGCTAATATTGGTTGCCAATTTCCTAGTGATGATCAAAGAGAACATCTCATGCAATAAACAAAGACTGACAGATTCATCAAATGATCCAATGAATTTGCCGATATTCGTTGGAAACTATGCATTAGAGATGAAAATATCAATCAATCAATCTACCAAGAACGACGAAGGAAACTGTGATAATCAATACACGTCCAAAAGGTTGAAGACGAATTGAAAACAAGATATGGTAGAAGGATTATGTGGATGATAGAAGGATTAGGAAGACGTCTCTATCAAAAAGGACAAGAATATGAGACCTCCAAAATTGGAAACTAAAAAGGAAATACTCAATCAATTGTTCAGTCAAGGAGGAAGAAGATCTGAGTCATCACAATCATGATGCTCATAAGATAATCAAATCCAAAAAGGAATAACATATCAGAGGAACAAGCTGTCGAAGGATAGAAGGATAAGGAAGAAGAGATGAATCATCACAATCATGATCATCATAGGATAATCAAATCCGAGAATAATAGCAAATCGGAGGGAAGAGATGTCAAATGATGGAAGGATTAGGAAGATGTCTCTTTCATAGAAATAGAATAAGTCCTCTGAGTCCAACTTCGGGAAATCTTTTATGGAAGAGTCAACGATGCGCAGAGCAGTGCTTTAATTAAAAAATTAGGGTTTAACAGCAAGATATTCAATAAAGCAATCTGGAGAAACATTTGAGGCGGAGAATTCTAGAGAGAGAGAGATGGAACCGTGGAGAAAAAGGAAGAGGAAAATAGAGAAAGCGACAGAGGGAGAGATGGAGTCATAGAAATAGATGAAGAAGGTGAGAAAGCGATAGAGAGATGTGGAATCATGGAAATAGATGAAGACAGAGAAAGAGAGAGAGATGGAACGATGAGGAAATAGAAGACAGATGGAGAGATGGATAGCGATGGAAATATGTGACGAGAGAGAAGCAAATATGGACATATAAGGAGACGGAGAGAACGAGTTGTAGAGGGATGTAATTATATGAAGAGGGAGAGACAGATGGATTAATGGAGTTAGAGGAAGAGAGAAAAAATAGCGACAGAGATGCATAATGGAAACAGAGGAAGAGAGAGAGATGGAATAATGGAACTACAGGAAGACAGGAAGAGAGAGAGAAGCACAGTGGAAATAGAGGAAGGAAGAGAGAGAAAGAATAAAGAAATGGAGAGATGGAATAATGGAGCCCCAGGAAGACATGTATAGAGAGAGATGCATAATGAAAATAGAGGAAGAGAGACAAAAAATAGAGAATGGAGAGTTGGAATAATGGAACAAGAGGAAGACAGAGAGAGAGAGAGGTGCACAATGGAAATACAGGAAGACAGAGAGATGGAATAATGGAACTAGTGGAAGAAAGACAGAGACAGAGAGGGATGATATTTGTATACATGTATGTATATAAATATAGAGAGAGAGATGGAATAATGGAAACGGTCAAATAGAGGAAGACAGATTGAAAGAGATGTCGAGTTTTGAAGGTAGTAAAATTACAGCGGATAGATTTACCAATCTATTAACTCCACGTGGCAAAGTCGCATTCTATGCGAATTACACACACATTTTGTCGTGTAGTGTGTAATAAATTCTACTCCATAAATAGTAAAGGTCTTTTGGTTATTTCAAGTAACGCGGGTTTTTAATGCATGCATCGTTGTCTCTAGAGCTACGCCTGACTATCCACGTGGCGTAGCCTTATCTAGTCGGAAAGATATCACGATACGATAAATAAGTCTGTTTTCTCGGGGGAAATTATGAAGCCCACGCTGTCGTTTGACTCGCCGTTTGTTGCGCTGACTGAGATTATACCGAATAAAATAACAGCGGTTTCCGATTTCCCGAATTACTTCGTTCGTAAATTATATATGACACATGGAAAAGCCACGAAGCGGTAACGGCTAAGTAAACATACTGAAACCGAACGAGGAATGAATTAAAAAAATCAAATAAAATTTAAAAACAGATTGGGCGATAATTTTAATTTCTAAATTGTCATTTACGTTTGACTATTTTTTTAAAAAAGCCAACCTTTCTGAAAATATTTCATTTCACCGCGATGGCAATGGCACCGATGTTGGAATCGTGATCGATTCTAGAGAAACCATTCTATCATTAAAGTCAAACAAGTAATCGGTCAAACCGTCACGGCAGCCATCGCCATGACGGAAATATCAGATTTTTAATAATTTTTTTAATTAACTGAACATGAGGTTAGCGATGATGATTCAGAGAAATTGATCGATTTAAATTTATTAACATATTTTATAAAATATTTACTGGGAGTGATAATGTTCAAAAATATTTTAACAGGGCCTATGGATTTTACCTTGTTGTAAAAATATTTTCTGATATATTATTCGGAAAATATTTTATTTACTCTTTTAAATCATTTCTTTATATCACGTGAGGAAACAATACCTATTATCAGTCTATATTTGCAATCTTTATATCTAGAAATATTTTAGTTCCTCGTTGGGCGGGTCTTTCGGTCATCAATCTCGAGGGTCCACGAATCTAACGGTCGCACTGAACGGATCATGTGGGCCCCTTTTGAAAACGGTCACATCAAACTTTACGAGCTCCGGAGACGGCATGACTTGAGGACACTCGATGCGATTCATATCGCGAGAAACCGTGATCTCACGTCCTATCGCGGGAAACTGCAGTCTCACGTTCTGAGAAGTGGCATCACGTACTTAACGAGAAAATGGCGTGCCTTTTCGAGTGGGGCCTAGGGAGATACCGTGAATCGCGGTCAGCAAGAGCAACTTCCACCCTGAAAACAAGGTCTGCTGTTTTAAATGCCGACGGAGGAGTGGTTTTCACTTACGCTCACCACAGGTGATCGCACCCTTGAGCTTTCCAAAAAGCACGAAGGACAGTTGCTGGACCAGATTAGTCGTAGAAACGTGGAGCAGAGCTGTTCTCACAATGATAAGTCGATTTACTTATCAATGAAATGATCGTATTTTATACGTTGTCTTACGTATCATATAAGTCAAAGAACTTATCTTCTTTACCTCTATAAGTACGACTGGCCCCGGCAAGAACGATTCGTTAGCTCTTTTTTTTCATTTCATTGAATTTGCCTTTTCAGAAGTATTTTTAGTGAGAGAAAGTGCGGAGGAGAGAGGGAGAAGAGGCGAGGACCGATAGATCTGTCTTCCGGGGGGTCAGACAATCAGGTGAGACTCAATCGCTTGATCTTATGTTCTCGGCCGTGAGTTTTTCTCTTATTTTCGGGATTTTGACTGACAATTTCTCATTTGACCGGTTTTCGGCCGGTTCGTTGGCGGAAACGTTCTTGTATCGTTGCTACCGGCCCTAGATTTGGACACAGATGTCTCTGTCTGATTTCTGTCTTTGTTGTTCATTGCTGTGGTGTATTTGCATTTGTTGATGCTTATTTGGTTTATTTGTCTTTTGATTCTTTTTGTTTATTCTTCTCGTCCTTATTCTAATTGTTCCGTTTTCAGGTTTCTGTTTTAAAATTTTTTGCGTAATTTATTTATGCGGTAATTCATTTTCTGATCGTTTAATGGTGCTATCTGGTGCCCTAGATATGGACGCAGATTTTCTCTGCCGTGATTTTTGTTTTTATTGTTGATGACTTTGGTCATTTTACATTTTGTGATTCTCTCTTTGTTTTTTTCTTCGTTTTTTGTTGATTCTTCTCGTTCTCACTTGAATGTTTGGCTTTCTGCTGTCCATTCTGGCCTGTGTGCTTGATCTCTTTATTTGCTTTTTCGTTCATCTGATAGTTTAATGTTGTTATCTCTTGCCCAAGATTTGGACGCGTGACTCTTCCTCTGTTTTTATTTTTGATTACTGTGGTCTTCTTCCATTTGTTGATGCTTTCTTAATTTATTTATTTTTCTAGACTTTTGTTTACCCTTCTCGTTCTCACTTGAACGGTCAGTTTTCAGCTGTCTGTTTTGTCCTTTTTCCTGCTTACTTTCTCTGTTTGAATGTTAGGGGAGAGAAGCACGCATGACTTCGCTTAGCAGGGAGCTGGTGTTCCTCATCCTGCAATTCCTAGATGAAGAGAAATTCAAGGAGACGGTTCACAAGTTAGTTTCTGATAAATCAATTATTTTCCATTTAATGAAACCTCAGATACTTTCGTTGATTTTTTGATGCATCAATCATTGTTTTTATTTCTGTTGTTTCTGGATAAGCGAATACTTTTCTGTTGAATGGAACCTGGGATACTTAGTTGATTTTGTTCAATCTTTGCTTTTCCTTGTGTTTTTTCATATTAATGAATCCTTATTTATTGAATGGAACCTGAGGTACTTTAGCTGATTATGCTGATAAATGAATCACTGCTTTTATTTATCTTGGTAAAAAGGCTCGAGCAGGAATCTGGTTTCTACTTCAATATGAAGCACTTCGAAGAGGAGGTGCACAGTGGAAATTGGGATGAGGTCGAGCGTTATCTCTCTGGCTTCACCAAGGTTGATGACAACAGATACTCAATGAAGATCTTCTTTGAGATCCGGAAACAGAAATATCTTGAAGCACTAGATAAGTAAGTACCGCTTATCTTTAGGTATTTGCAATTTGAACTTCTTGTAACCCCCTTGTGTTTTTTCCTCTAGACATGATCGTGCAAAGGCAGTGGATATTCTAATAAAGGATTTGAAGGTTTTTTCATCATTCAATGAAGAGTTGTTTAAGGAGATAACGCAGCTTCTAACGTTGGAAAATTTCAGGTTGAACTGATTGCTTTCTCTCCACTTTTTTTGGGTTCTGGAATATTACTGACTCTCAATCATGATGGATTTTAACATCCATTTGACAGGGAAAATGAGCAACTTTCCAAGTATGGAGACACAAAATCAGCCCGCGCAATTATGCTGGTTGAGCTCAAGAAACTTATTGAAGCCAACCCACTTTTCCGTGACAAGTTGATATTTCCTAATTTGAAAAATTCAAGGCTGCGTACTCTTATAAATCAGAGGTAGTTGAACGCTGAGTCAATATTTAATATTTATCATTTTTCTGTGTTGCGTAGAGAAATTACCACATTGTGGTGCTTTTGGTAAACTGAAATCTACTTTGCGAGACTTCATCAATATGTTATCTGGGTAACTATTATCAAACAATTAATAAAAAGTGAAAACATTGCTGATGGAAGTCCTGCTGTATCCCAGATCATCATACAGTACTCTCATGAAGGCAAGACAGTCTTTAAATTCTCTAGAAGCATATTCCGGTAGTTATATTGTAGTAAAATTGAGACCCTCAATTGGAGTCTGGGTTGGAATAGAGAAACAGTCTAATATAGATGATATCTTTGGAATGCTTTTTTCAATGGCCGTTGTGGGGGAAATGTTCTATAATCCCCCTTGAAGTGCACCTCCAATGGATCTTTTTTTTTTTTTGAAAAAGAAAGCAGATCACCCAAATCAGTGACCCGCTATACAAAGAGGGACAAAAGTAACAAGGCCAACAAGATGGCCCCTCGTGGATCTACTTAAGTTTTATCCTATTGTAGTGTTAGTGCCGTACAAAATCAGATCAAGGACTGATGATTTGGAGTTGCTGACTATCTACTCCAGACAATGATGACTTGAAAATTGAATCTTGTGTAATGAGGGAAGAATGAAGCAGAGGTTTTTAGAGAGAAAGAAGATAGTTCGGTTAATGTAAACAACACTATTTATGCAAAGTTGATGACCATTTTAAAGGTAATGGTCATATCTTACTTGAAACATACAAGAGGGGTATGAATAAAATATTTACTGCCTTAGTGTTTACGAAGAAAAATGCTATATTTAATAAGGACTATACACCTTGTTTAAATCTCTATAAGTAAGAACGCTCTACTCCTTAAATAAAGGGGTATAGGTTAGCCTAACCCATTATCTAAATTATATATATATATATATATATATATATATTTTTCTGCTATGGTGCAGAAGATCAATAATTCCTTTAGAAGTCCATTCTCAGTGGATCTACAATAAGGTTAATCTGTCTTTGCCAGCTCCCCTCAAGATCAGACTGATGATCTTACATCTTTTAATGATCATAATCATTATGCATTATTGTCCTTTGCCACTAAGAGAGGTCTAAGGTAGTTTTGGTGGAGAGGATCAATAATCCCCATTGATGTGCACTACCAATGGACATACGATAAGGTTGATGTGATTTCATCAGTTCCTCTCAACAGCAGGCTGAGGATTATACATCTTGTGATGGTCATTATATGTAAGGTCATTCTTGTCTTTTTCCAAGGGGTTGTAGATATGCCTAAGATGTATTTTCAACAATATATCTGAAATAGTTCACTCATTGGTCGTTTTAGTGGGGAGGATCAATAACCCCTCTGAAGTCCATTCCCAATCGTTGAAAAAGCTCCTGTCTTTATCTGTTCCCATCAAGATTGTATTGAGGATTATGTCTTATAGTAATTGCTGATAAAACATTTTGTCATATCAGAAGGTAATTAAGTTATCTCAAATTTGGGCAGCTTAAATTGGCAACACCAGCTTTGCAAGAATCCAAGGCCAAACCCAGATATTAAAACACTCTTTGTGGATCATTGCTGTGGACAACAAAATGGTGCTCGAGCTCCATCACCAGCCAATAATCCTTTACTTGGATCTCTCCCAAAAGCAGGAGGCTTTCCTCCTCTAGCTGCACATGGGGTAACTTAGTGCATTTTAATTTTATTTTAATTTCGCCTTATAGGCCTCTTGGGTTCAGTCTTTCCAGCCCGGCCCATCTCCAGGGCCCACTCCTCTAGCTGGGTGGATGTCCAATCCACCACCACAAGCAGCTCTTTCAGCAGTCTCTGGTGGACCCATTGGTCTTGTTCCTTCAAATCAAGGTAGCTATATGTCAGTTTATTTTTATTTTAATTGTAAGTATTTTGATTTATTTTTGTATCAGCAATCCTGAAACATCCTAGGACTCAATCTGGTAATCCTGCCATCGATTATCCTTCAGCGGATTCTGAACATATTGCAAAGAGACTAAGACCAATTGCTATATCTGAAGAGGTATAGTCTCCCCCAAAAAGTAGCATCATTTCTTCGGTCACAACTTCATAATCATATTTTTGTGCAGATGAATATGCTTCAGAATCATAATCCAGTGATTCACGCCCCTGATGATTTGCCCAAATCTCTGGCTCGGACACTAACTCAAGGCTCAAGTCCCACAAGCATGGATTTTAACCCTGTGCATCAAACTATTCTTGTTGGTAAGATTTCAGTTATTACAAAGATCTTCATCAAACAAATCAGGAACATTCATTTACCTATCATTTTTGTCAGTATGTTCATTGTTCTATGAAGAACAACATCAAAAACATATTCTCTAGTAGGATTTTCATTATCTGCATGACATCATAATCTTAAGTTCACGTTGTCACTGTGTCGATAATTTTGTGTACATCATCCTGGTTTGTGATATATATCATTTTCATGACTCTCCCGAAATTATCATATTATCATCTATATCTCCTCATCATCATCATTGACTCCTTTATCTCCCCAGCATCATCATTATCAAGACATAGTTTAATTCTGTCTTGGAATTAACTTCATTAACATCGTACTAGTCTATATACGATATTATTTTATCTTATAAATCTCTTTTTTGTACTTAAGAGAGTTCTAATGGTAATTTCTTTCTTAGTTGGTACAAATTCTGGTGATATTGCCCTATGGGATGTTGGCACTAGGGTCAGGTTAATTCAAAGGAGCTTCAAAGTACGGGATCTTGCTCAATGCTCTGTGGCTCTACAGGTATACACTCTTCCCTCTTTTAATTTATCATTGTAATAATGCTATACATAATTTCGGAAATCCTATAATTTCTATAGACAGCCTTGGTCAAAGACCCAAGCATAGTAGTCAACCGTGTCATTTGGAGCCCTGAAGGACTCCTATTTGGTAGGTACCAAACAATCTTTTTGGGTGATTACTCTCTTCATGGTATTTGGCTTTTGTCATGTCCTCAGGAGTTGCATATTCAAGGCACCTAGTGCAAATTTATTCCTACCATGGTGGTGATGAAATTAAGCCACATTTGGAGGTAGATGAGGAGATTATGACATCAATTTTAAGATATTTTTGTACTAATTAATTATTTTCTGTATTGGTCAGCTGGATGCTCATGCGGGCAGCGTTAATGATCTTGCATTTGCCCATCCAAACAAGCAACTTTGTGTGATAACTTGTGGTGATGATAAGACCATCAAGGTTTACTTTTTGATTGTTGGTATTTTATTTGACGTTATTTTAGCGGCATAAATGATTTAATGAATTGTAATATCATAGGTCTGGGATGCAACTACCGGAACAAAATTGTACACTTTTGAAGGACATGAAGCTGCTGTATTCTCTGTCTGCCCTCACCACAAGGAAAATATTCAGGTATCGTTTTAAAGTTATTATTCGTATCATTATTTTCTTTAATAATATTTTCTTTTGGGTGTTTTCAGTTCATATTTTCTACTGCATTGGATGGAAAGATTAAAGCATGGCTGTATGATAACATGGGCTCTAGGGTTGATTACAATGCTCCAGGCCACTGGTGCACTACAATGGCTTATAGTGCCGATGGTTCCCGGTATGTCCCTCAAGGGAAAATTGATCTTTTCTTATCTAAAATTGTCCATTTGTGATTTTTGGATTTTAGGCTCTTTTCTTGCGGAACAAGCAAAGATGGGGAGTCATTTATTGTGGAGTGGAATGAGAGTGAAGGAGCTGTGAAGAGAACTTATCAAGGATTCCGTAAAAGATCTTCAGGAGTTATTCAGTTTGATACCATGAGGAACAAATATCTGGCTGCTGGTGACGAATTTGTGGTCAAATTCTGGGATATGGATAATGTTAACATGTTGACCACCGTTGATGCCGAAGGGGGCTTGCCTGTAAGTTAGTCTTAGCTTTCAAATTTTCACCTATCTTTCCCTTCTCTCTCTCAGTACCTCTTCTCAAACATCTCAAATGTTGAGTAAATTTCTAACATCTTCTGGGTCATAACAATCCCTCTTTTTTGGTTTTCCTGCTGCCCTCTACCTTTTCCGAGTATCTCTTTCTTTTCTCTATCTCTCATTCTATCTGTTCTTACACTTATGCATGTCTGTGTGTCTCTCTCACCTCGTCAATTCCAATGCCTATGCTTTGATTATCTTTCAGGCAAGTCCAAAAATTCGCTTTAACAAGGACGGGACTCTGCTGGCCGTTTCTACCAGTGACAATGGAATCAAGATATTGGCAAATGCAGATGGGATTAGATTACTGCGGACTGTTGAGAATCGTGCATTTGAATCATCCAGGGCTGCTGCAACTGAAGGCATGGCAAAAGTAAGATTGTTAATGTGTTATCTTATTTGAATGTTGTATATTTATGATAAAATGTTGATGAGTTATGTTGTAACTGACGTTTTCTCAATCGTAATTTCAGCCATTTATAATGGCCATGCCTGCTGCTTCTGCTGCTGAAACTAGTGCAGGACTCACAGATAGAAGTGTATCCATAACGGCAATGACCTCAGCTGTTCGTGCACATTGTTCACCTCTCTGTCCATTCATTTATTTACCCATCTTTCTATCTTTTGACCACCCATCCATCCTTCAGTTCATCTTTCTCTGTCCATCTATTTATTTATTTATCCATCCATCTGTTGGTCTGTGTATCAATCCATCTATTCATTCATTTATCTATTCCTCTGTTCATCTGTTCAATCATTGGTCAATTTGTCCATCCATCGTCCTTCCATCTGACCATCCATCTGTGTATTTAATCTATGTATCTCTCTCTTATCCTGCATCTTTCTTTTATTTTTGTATTTTCCTATGTCTCTTTCTCTTTCTCTATCATTATTTCTCTCTCTCTCTCTCTCTCTCTCCCTTCATATTCTCTTTCCATCATCTCTTCTTCTTCTCTATCTCTCCATATCTCTCTTTTTCTCCCTATCTCTATTTTTATATCTATCATCTCCCCCTTCTATTTTTCTATCAATCCATTTTTTCTGTTTTTTATCTTGCCATCTCTCTTTTATTTTATTTTTACATACCGATCTAGCACTGACTTTAGATTGCTGGTTGACAGAACGGTGATGTCAGAAACCTTGATATAAAACCAAGGATTGTTGAAGAGTCCAACAACAAGTCAAAGACTTGGAAACTGTCTGAGATAACTGAACCAGATCAATGCCGTTCATTGAGGCTCATTGACAATTTGAGAACAAGCAAGGTAAAGTCGCAAAACTTTTGTATCATGTGCCTTAAATTTCCCCTTAAATGCTTCTTTTTCGGATGGTAATTCAAAAGTTTTCTTGAGAGAAAGCAAGTAACAATTACTCCCTCCCTATTCTCTCATATGATCTCAATATGGAGATAAGTACTCCTCTACCTTTGTCTTTTCACCAGAGAGACAGAGGAACATGAATGTCTCCCCCCCCTCTCTCTCCACTATATGTCTCCTTGCCATCTCTCTATGGTTCTCCCTGCTTATTTCTCTTCCCTTGTCTCTATATCTGTACTTTTATATATATCTCATAGTTTGTTTATGTTCATCTAAAATTTTTCTCTCCTCATGAGATAGAGAGGAGTAGAGATGTCGAAATCAAAAGCAATTTGTTCAAAATTTCCAAAACTCTGCTTCTTGAGCTGATGATTTTGAAGTATTATGCAGATAGTAAGACTGATTTATACAAATTCTGGGATGGCCCTTTTGGCACTGGCTTCCAATGCTGTCCATCTTCTCTGGAAGTGGCCTCGCAATGATCGCACCTCCAGTGGAAAGGTATAATATTGATCATGTTTTATTTTCAACCAATAACTTGTCTAATCCATTTTTAGTCTGTCTGAAATCACTAGTTGCTTTACTGGTTTCCTCTAGTGGTGCGCAATCTTAGAAGTATGAGCAGAGAGAAAGGAATACATATAGTGGTAGGTTTAGAGAAAGAGGGAGAGAGAGAAAGAGGAAAGAAAAGACAAGGAAAGAGAGAGAATGAGAGAGAAAAGAAAGGAGCGATGTACAGAGGGGGGAAGATAAGGAAAGAGAAGGAAATCACCTTTTCACTTTTTCTAGCTATATACAATATCCAATCACCTTTGCAAAAAACAATTTCATCCAATCAAACATTAAGGATTATGATCCCGTTTTCATATCATTTTCCAGGCAACAGCGAGTGTCCAGCCACAGCTATGGCAACCACCGAGTGGGATCTTGATGACTAATGACTTCACTGACACTAATCCAGATGAAGCCGACCCTTGTTTTGCACTCTCCAAGAATGATTCCTATGTGATGTCGGCATCTGGAGGGAAGATCTCTCTGTTCAATATGATGACTTTCAAGGTCAACGTCGCCCATCTTTGATTTACTATTTGGGTAGAGTTTTTGTTTATGCCTTTTTTACCATTTTTGAATGGCTTGTAGACAATGACGACATTCATGGCACCGCCCCCTGCTGCCACGTTTCTGGCCTTCCATCCTCAAGATAACAACATAATTGCTATCGGCATGGATGACTCAACGATACAGATTTACAATGTTCGAGTTGATGAGGTATGGAAAGATTGTGTTAATTTATTTATCTATATTTCAAGTTCTCTCTCTCATTATCTCTATATCTGCTTCTCTTCTTTCTCTCTATATATCCATCTAGCCATCTTTCCATTTTTGGTATCCCTATCCATCGGCCTACATGTCTCTCTACAACTCTTTTTCTCCCTTCCCATCTGTGAATTATTTTGAATGCCATGATAATAATGCAGGTGAAAAGTAATCTGAGGGGGCATTCAAAGAGGATAACTGGGTTGGCCTTCTCTCATGCTTTGAATGTCCTCGTCTCATCTGGTGCAGATGCTCAGGTTGGTCTATTCCTCTTCCCATTCATCATCCTCTAAAGGGAAAACGGAATGAAAACCCTCTCCCCTTTCCACCCCTAACCTAAATAAAGAACCCGCTACTCAAAAATCCTTTGTCAACACTTTGCCAGTCAATTCCTCATTTCAGTTGTGAACTCTTTCCTAAATATCTGAGTTCCATTACCAATAACCGGAAGTCAACTCCCTGATTTATAAATTCTTCACCTCACCCATTTCTTGATCCTTAACCTTAAAGAATTAAACCTTAATTCAATGCAGAGTGGACAATTCCTCATCCCATTGTCGACCGTGGCCCTAAAATCTAAACCCTAAAGTTAATACTCGGCTTCGTCAGTCTTCAGTCTTAAATCTTCATTCCGTCTGTCAACCCTAACGCTATAGTCTGAACCCAAAGCTGTAAGACCCTAAGTCAACATTTTCATCGGTTAATTTCTCATTGCATCCATCAACCCTAACCCCAGAAACTAAAGCAAGTAGCACGAAACTCTGAACCATTGTTCAGATTGGTCAATCTCTCATCCAATTTCTCAACCCTATATCCTTAAGGAGAAATTGCAAGCTTAAATTTTTGTTGACTCTCTGGCTAGTTTGTTTCTTATCTAGTTATGCAAACTTGGAACCCTAAGAGCCTACAAGGTGAACCCATGGCCTTAAAACCAGAAGCCAATCCCCAGAGTTATCAATTCCTCGTCCTTCATTTTAACCATTTATCCTAGAAGATTGAACTAACTACCTCTAATATGTAGGCCTATGCACAAATTAATTGTCTTCTACTGCCTAAGCTGAAACAATTAGATCGAACCCTAAACCTTAAACTGCAGGGTCTACATAATCATCCAGTGATTGCACTCTCAGTGCTCTCTCTCTCTCTCTCCCCCCCACCAAAAAAAAACTTCTCTGCACATATCTCTCTCTCTATTGTCCATAATTTCTTTGATTTATCTCAATCATCTTCCAAGTAAAAGAATAAAATGCAAGCAAAATGGTCTCACTAGTTTGCAGATCTTACTTCCTGGAGGCAGCTCTCAGTTATTTTGATAGAACAAGAAGACCTAGTCATAGTTTTGTATCTATCTTTCTTTCTATCCATCTGTGTCTCTTTCTCTGTCCTCTCTTACTTACAAATCTCACTCCCTTCAATACAGATCTGTGTGTGGGAAATAGACGTGTGGGAGAAGCAGAGGAATCGATTCCTGCAGATTCCAGCGGGGAGAACAGCATCGGCAAATTCAGAGACGAAAGTCCAGTTCCACCAGGACCAGATTCATTTTCTCGCTGTTCATGAAACTCAGTTAGCAATCTACGAAGCCGCCAAATTGGAATGTATAAAGCAGGTACAGTTCCCTTCCCCTTTTCCTTACCTGATGAATTTGGGTACATTTCTTGGACCAGCTATGGGAAATTTTACAGATAGAGAATCACAACCATTTTTCCCTCATCCATCAATATTTATATATACATGTCCATGTTCATCTCACCTAGCTCTCATGTATATGACAGAGACAGCGAGAAGAGTAGCTTCCAAAAATTCGGAATCCCCTTTTCCTCTTATTTTCAGCCTGCTCATCTCTCTGACTGCTTCATCATCTATGCAGTACATCCCCAGGGAGTCTTCTTCACCAATCACACACGCGACATTCTCATGTGACAGCCAGTTGATATATGTGAGCTTCTTGGATGCCACCATCTTAATCTTCACTGCCCTGCAGCTCCAGCTCCGCTGCCATGTCAGCCCTAATGCCTACCTGCCTGCAAATATCAGGTCAACCATTCCTTCATCTTCTACTCCTAATTCTCAATTTTATTTATTTTATTCTATTCTATTCATGCTCTCTATAATCATTTGTCTTCTATATCAATGTTCTTAGTATTAGTAGGATGATGGCTGACTTTTCAGGCTCTGATTTATGTGTTTTTCTCTGTTCTAGTGAGATTGGAACTGGGGTTCTATTATAGATCTATGCTTATCTTTCTATCTCAATATTTAAATTATTATATCATTACGGAATTAAAATGCGTGAATGGTGGTGCAGCAGCTCGAATGCGTATCCATTAGTGGTGGCAGCACATCCCTCGGATCCAAACCAATTTGCAGTTGGCCTGACGGATGGGGCAGTCCACGTGTTGGAGCCCCTGGAATCCGAGCCCAAGTGGGGGGTGCCACCGCCAGCCGAAAATAGCTCAACTGTCGCCTCCTCCGACCAGCAGAGATAGCCTAAACATCTTACCCAGCCCGACAAGAAGAAAGAGAAGAGTCGGTATAGAGGTCAACAACTCTCCTTTTTTGTTCATTATTTTTTTATATCATTCTTTCTTTCGTTCTTTTGGTAGTTGTGATGTAGCCTAGGATGGGGTGAGGTGTGCTCTCTATCTATCTATTGTATAATAACAGATGATCTCGTAGGCAATCCATGTTATTTGGCTACACAATTTGTCATTTCCTGTTTCATTGGCATCTACAAAATCTGTCGAGCTCTCCATTTGGACCATTTAGCCCGATAAGTAATGCCCATTTACTTAATGGGCCATCATGGTCAACTACTCGTTGATCAATCAATCCATCTGATCATGTGTATGGTCGCCATGAAATGTTGGTACCAACTGAGTCTCTTCAATCTGGGTCGAATCACGCCTATGATGGAATCACCACACCTGATCAGTTCGCAGATCAGAGGTGATCATGCACTAGTGATTGACCAACTACTTGCCGAGTAAATTGATCATGCAAAATGTGTCAGGGCAGCGAGCCTTGCAGTCTCTTCGATCAACAAAGGCCAGTACCAGATCAGGTGAGATATCATGAAGTTAGAATAACAAAAAGTGAATGCATGAATTTTGTAAGAATCTAATGCGACATGATTTTCTTCACTTTGAAGCACAAATTCAACCCGACGGGACTAAAAAGGAAAAATAATTGGGCCATCTATTCTCATCAAAACTATACAGAACCACATCCATCCACAACATAATTTGACCTTTACGATCAAACGGGCATTGGCCATTGCTCAAGTCAACAAATTTACGTTGATGCCAGTGGCCTCACATTATGACGTACTTTGTTTCCCAGGCCCAGGCCCAGGCCCAGAGGAAGCCCATTATCCTTCTTGTGATTTTCACAGCACGACTTGGCATTGGGAACACCGCTGGAACCATTGGTCCCCTCAAGGGCATTGCTGCTGCCATTGACTGTACATGGGGCCAATTGGATGAGAGCTGTGTCTGTGTGGGCGAGTGATGGCCCGTCAGGGAGCGGGAGCACCACGTCCGTGTTCTGACCATTGACCAAGAAGTCGTGGCAGTTGTTCCAGATCCCATGGTCGTAGGGATTGCGGAACCGGCCGTTGGGGCCTCGAAGGTAGCTGTAGCGCATCATATTGGCCATCTCGTTTGTGGTGATGTTGCGGGCAATCTGATTCATAAATGAATGCGAGCAAAGATAACTTGATTAATTAATGAAGTTTACGGAAAAAGTGAGGCGAGGAGAGAAAAATATAGACCTGACAAAGAGGCGAACATGATATTATCTATATTTCTAGAGAGAGAGACATGGACTTCGAAAAATAAGTAAATAAATAGGGTAGATATACATACATCGATAGAGAGAGGGAGGGACGGAGAGATGCACTTGCAAATTAGTAAACAGGCAAGCATATAGGGAAATACTTCTTGAGACAATGAGATACACTGCACAGGTGAGAGAGAGAAAGACATGGACTTGACAAAGAAGCAAATACATAGAAATATCTTTACAGATGTATGTATATGTAATAAAATGTATACTATACAGATGTAATTGTACAAGTATATGTATATGTATGCGATATCTATAGAAAGAGATAAACAGGGACGTGGATATATCTCTAGAGAGAGATCAATCACTAGAGAGAGCAGGGGAAAAAAAAAAGACAATTATGAGAGATGGATAACATAGAGTTTATAGGTAGACTAACAGGTACATGATTCAACCAAATTAATGTTCTCAATCCAACACAAAAATAACTAACAAGTCCTAATCCAGATTAAATCAAGGGTAACAATCTTTATCGCACAAAGTCCATATGACATAAATCAAATTCAAAATACATACCTGGGATGCCTGGACAATGGTTAATACTACAACGCCAAAGAACATGAAGAAATCCATCATCAAGAATGCCAGGGCCCCCGGATGTTGAATGGCTGAATATCGGATCCATCCACTGAAGGTTGACGGGGACATCGGATCCCTCAAGATTGCTTCAAAAAAATAATAACAAAAGAAGATTTTGTAAACCTAAGCCAGTTAGGTTATAGACCTAAATCCTAAAGCCTGGTGAGAACAAGAGATCACCTATTATCGCAGAAGTGCCAGTGATGATCATGGCAAAGACCTCGAGCACAAGAAACATGACGAAGTCCCATTTGTTATTCTGCACAGGAAGTTGAAATTTTAAGGGTTTAAAGAATTTTTTATTCATACCAGGAAATATCTGGGACCACGAAAAAGAAAACAAGTATATGCAAATAATTCCAGAAAAAACTTCTACATTAACCTTCTTAAAAATGAGATTATGCAAAGATATCATTGAAATGGTTGATTAAGTCATATTAGATAGTAAAACTTGTGTAAAAAATGATCACAAAACTACCCACTCAAAGAAATTTGACAGGCAACTTCTAAACTAACCTCCAGCATAAGGTGCATAGAGTCAAGAGTATGAAACTAGGATACAAATTAAAGGGGTCTTATGCTAAAATATCACAAGTAAGGCATTCAATCACATGAATATTAGTCCTTGGAGCAAAATGTATTTCTGTAATATACCTACCAAATGCAGTTTGACTAGGAATGATGCCATTCCTTTTTCTCTCCATTCTATCTCCCTTCCTATCCCCTTTTCCCTTTCTTCTGCTCATCGAGGGACATCTTTTCCTCTCTTCTTCCTTTCATTTTCCTGGTTTTTGATTTGAAGAATCCACAATTGCATTTCATTTTGAACTGAATTACAAATTGATACTTCACTCAAAGGATTCATATCATATGCCCCCCTGAAGCCGTATTTGATATATGACTGTCACAGTCAAACCACTTCAACATGAGATTCATGGACTTTGATAAAAATCAAAATACCACAGGAATGATTAGCTGAATCATATTTAGTGATTTTCAAGTAGAATCTAGTTACAAATATACCCTTCCAGTGAAGTTTGGTATGCAATATCTCAGTTAACCAACTTCATCAGAAGATGCGTAGAGTCATCAAGAGTATTTAAAAAAAATATAAATAGAAATATCATTCTTAATCCAAAAAACAGTTAAATGGAAGGATTTGATGACTTTAATATTAATACTTAAGTCAACATTATTGTTTGTTTACCTTCCCAATGCAGTTGGATACCCAAGGGCAATGATGATCAAACTGCTCCACGCATCTTTCACAAAAAGAACAATGCTTTGAGCGAAGAGGCCTGACAATCTGGAAACCCATACAAAAAATAACATTATTAATAAATATAAATTAGATAATTAGATTAAACGAAGGGTACCTTGCAGGTGACACAAAGCTGAGACCAATTCCCAGCAAGCAAAGCGGGATCACTTAGTTTTGATTTGAGCAAGGGTTCCTGTAAAACATTTAAGTTATATTACTTAACTTTAAGACTTCAAGAAGGCTTGTCAGGCGTTAATAGACCAAATATCACATTAATGGGATAATATCTCTCCTCTCTGCTCTCTCTCTCTCTCTCTCTCTCTATCTCTATCTCTATCCTCTCATTAACAAGGACTAAAACTTCAACAACGAACAGAATTAGTCGATCCAAAGGAACAAGACACAAATAAATAAGAAATTCAATCCCTATCTGATAAGATCCCGTTTAATAGCTCTACCACTATCATGCTGGTGATACAAAACTGAGATCAAATTCGGACAGTAACAACCATAATAAAGACATCACCATAACTTACATCATCTCTAAGACTCTGTGAATCTCGAGCATCTATCTTAATATAACCAGGATCCTTCCTGCAATGTTGATCAAAAACAAGAAATAGAAATTGAAGAAAATATTACCACAATGATAAACGTAATATAGATTAAAAACCTGCTGCATTTGTAGAACATCACCAGACCAGCAGTCGCCAGGAAACACTCCAAGCCACGCAACAAAATACAAAGGCAGCAGTCAAATTCAATGAACTTGAAGCTGCAGAGAAAAGTTGAACATCCATTATGCCTTTCTCCACATAATCTTAAGAAAACCTTAAGATAAACTTTACCAGCGGCAACCGAACTGATGAAGAGGAACAGCATGATCATAATGATAAACCAAAGGAAGGGCGCAAGTCCTGATTTAGAAATCTTTCCAAAAGGTGTGTTCTTGTCACAACGTTTCTCAAGAAGCCTACTGGCATTTCCCTGAAGAAATATACATCATCAAACATTGTATGTTTACGTGCCTTATTGTCTTATGAGCTTATTTATTTATCAATGTTATAGGTATCAGCTTCCTAGGCAGAAGTCTTCAAAGCAGGATTTGAAGAAAGAGAGACAAAATATAATGCATATATCTTCTGTAACAACTATGAGTTTATTATTTGAGCATTTGTGCAGAGAGCCACCAAACAAATAACAAATAGTCAAGAATTTCATTGCTGACCCCTATGTTCATGACAGTCAGTTGTTAAATGGCTGATAGTTTGATGTGTTCGCCATAGAAGAGAGAGAGACAGTGCAGTCGCAAGGACTCTGGTGAACCGGAAAACCCTAATCCTGTGCTCTTTTTCTCTCTCCCACAAGATTATACCAAAAATTGGCATATATTCACAAAACACACTGACGAACAAGATATCATTTGTATATTCCTTCATTGGGCGAGACACTTACTCTTGTGTTTGACAGTCAAACTCCAATGGAAAACTCTGATCTCTAGTAACGATGGAAGATTGTACTCAAATCAACTTGAATACAAATATCTTAATCTTGTAAAAGAAAAGTTGAAGACCACTTTTAAGGGGAAAAGCCACTTTTGCAGAATCAACTAGTGTAGAAATATCTTTGTATTGTAAGAAAATAAAAAGTTGGAGAAAACCTACAAGGAATAGAGCCACTTGCCGATGATTCTTCTCCGAAGCAAGCTGTGCAGGAGTGAGACCAGTTTTATCAGTGGCGTTCAAGTCCTCCTTCTTTCCCGCCTGTACTAGAACAGTACAGGCCTCCAGGTTACCCTTTATCGCCGCCCAATGAAGAGGAGTGCAACCTAAGGTCAAAGTCAAAGTCAAACAGCATCTCTTTAAGAAATATTTTGGGGCTCAAAAGATACCTTCTTTATCTTGGCGTCCCCTATACGCATCTAAGAATAGGAGAAGCCTCACACAATCGGCAAAGCCCTTGTATGCAGCCCTGATATAGAGAGAGAAATATTAATACAGTGCTCCTAGTAATAATGTATTTTTATAAAAATATTTGAAATGGCTTCGTTTAGACCCTGAACCCCAGATCGAAACCCTAGACATAAACCTAAGCCCTAAATTTTAGACCCAAAATCCTAAATTGAAGCCTTAAACTCAAGATCCAGAAGCCTACTTCCTAGAGCCAAACCTATACATAAACCTCAAACCCTAAATCCAAAAAGCTTAACCTTAAATACTCATCCTAAACTATAAACATATAAAACCACAACAAAAAATTATCAGATTATTATCTTTTCATCTCTCACAATTATATAGATGTAATGTAATTGATATAAATGCAATGAAATTAAGTACAAGTATCAAAAGAAAATAATTTTACCAGTGCAAGGGACTTCGTTCATCATTATCAGGGACATCAGGATCAGCATTCCATTTTGTTACAAGTAAGTATAGGAGACTCGTCTGACCATACTGTGCTGCAACATGCGTTGCCTGTATGTTTTGTTCAATTAAAAGGAATTCCATACAAACTACAATGAAACACTAGCCTTATTCGTAGAATACGATGACTTAAATTTCTGTTATGACCAATATTACAGCTGATTGACTTAATGACGACAGTATGGACATGTGTAGAAAAAGTGAAGATTCCCCATGATACTAAGTTTACTGAAATATCTATACATAGTCACTACTACTGTCTATTTATCACCGATTAAATGTAAAGATGATGAGAAAAACCATATTCACTGTATATTGTATACATACGTGAGCTACACCCATACTAATGTGAAGTTGGATTCAGTTCACCGAAAATATTGAATTTGCGGTATGAGTTGACCACATCTAGGACCCGGGAGTTTTGTGCAGGATGTATGTCTGTCTAGACGTGAATTTAGTTACAGACCAGGAAATATGGGTCAGACAGCAGACACAAACAGTCTGGTGTCATGTCTGGCTTACAGATAGCCGATGATAAGATGCACTGGCTGACAAAAAGCTTACGAAAATGGAGAAATGGAGAAATGGAGGGAGATCGACCAAGATAAAGATAGGGCCGTTTAGAGGTAGATCAAGTGGAGGGAAAGGGATTGAGAGAGGGACATCAACAATTGGAGATTGAGAGGGAGATTAAGACAGAGAGAGGGAGAGATAAAGTTCAATCAAGTATGAGAAAGAGAGAAATCAAGAGAGAGGGAGAGGGCAGTCAAACTAGTCCAGTAAGTAGTCAAATATTCTACTGCCTCCAACAAGTACATCTCATTTCAGTCTAAACGCATCCAGATGACTATCAACTCACCACCTGCATTTGTTTATCTGGTTACACGCCCTGACCATATTGATACAGCTCTATTAAGCCACACAAGGAGGTAACCCTAGCTGGGATTTATAATATGATAATAAGGGTAGACGATTAAACAAACCTGGTAGCCATAAGAATCTACAGCATCAATCTTAGCACCATAATTTAGCAACAGCTCAGCCACCTGGATTGATCCCCGAACTGCACTCCAGTGAAGTGCAGTCTGGCCTGTGTGGTCAACTGCATTGACATGACCTCCATGCTGCACAATGAATGAAGGAAGTATGAGATGAAAATCAAATCTTTGTACAAAATAGCATAAAAGTAAACAACCACAAGATAAACCATAGAGAGGTGAAGATGAAATACAACTTTCAGAGGTAGATGTCATAAGAATGAACCAATGCACGAGAAGCCATATAAAGATAATAGATTCAAAAACATAAAGATAAACATATGTAAGGATCAAGATAAACTGATTAACCTGAATATAAAAATGAATCACAAGGATGAACGGATGCATTCAACTCAAGAACAAAGAAAATCCCTACGAGTATAGTTTACATCATAGGAAACATTCTGGCAAGGTCCCCCACCTTGCTATGACCATAACTCAGGATGAAAGGAAAAGAAATTATCCATCTATTCAAGATAATCTCTGATTACAAGGAATGCAGGCATAGGGAAAGGAAACACAGCAAACGGGGAGAGACTTTGAGAGACTTCTCCAGGCTCTTCTTTGATTCAAATTCTTCCATTTCCCTCTCCTTCTGTCATCCCCTTCTATTTATCAGACCTGGCCGTTTCAAGATTAACAGTCCAGACAGCTGGCAGAATCTTGGGCCTGGCAGGTTGGCAGTTCAGAGAGTCGACTTGGTAGCAGTTAAACATTCCTTTTAAACCTCTGTTTTAATGTCAAGAGCAGGGTATTACCTCTGTCATTGGAAAGAATATGTCTACCAACACAATTTAAATAAAGTCGTAAGTGAAATCGCAGCCAAACTGCAGAAACACTGATAAAAAATTATCCAGTACTATAAGAAACAGACAGACTGATCTGAAACACAGACTGATAGCATATGAAGAAAGAGAGAGGAAATCGGAGAAATAGGTACAATCAGTTTTTGAAAATTTGGGACCAGTCATAGGTACAGAACCTGCGGGAGAAAAGAAATTTTGAGATTCATCAATAGCAATCCACATATAATTGCTGATATTCGCAGATTGTAGTCATCAACCAATTTGCGGGAGAAAAGGGAATATTGAGATTCACAAACTGTAATCCACTGATCATTGTTGTCGTGATGAATTTTTCAGGAGAAGGAAAAATGTTCAATTCAAGGTTTGCTGATGTTGCACTCCATTTGCGAGAGAAAGGAATGTTGAGGTCACCCATCACAGTCGTCATGCAGAATTTGCTTCAAAAAGGAATGTTAACACCTCATTTTTAAGCTGGAAGGTTAACACCTCCATTTGGCGATCCATCAGCGGTGGCGTATTCCGTCGAGAGGCAGATTGGCGACGTATCTTCGCCACTTTATGGTCGGTGTGGCTACATCGAAACCAAGTCATTTTCAGGGGTAGACCCCCCTCCGACGAGGAGATCGTGCACGACGCGAGGGGATTTGCATTATCCTAGCATCAAGGAGGTCTTAGCTCCTTGTATCATGTACCCCTGTAATCTGCCCTGTATTTTGTCATCAGCTCAATGACATCAGGGGACACCATTCCAGGTGTTCCCCTCGTATTATCTTCAAAAAAAAAAACACCTCATTTTTAATATCCAGAGAAAAAATATTACAAGATTCAACGATCTTGTAATTTGGATACAACTATTATAACTTTGATAAAGATTATTGTTCTAGCTGTTACATGGAATTTTCAGAGAAAAGGAGAATTGAAATTCACAAACTGCATTCCATGGATAATAGTTGTTGGGCTGAATTCTTGGGAGGTGAGAAATTTTTAGATGCATGATTCATTGTCCGAACACTGTAGTTCTTTTCCATAATTTGCAGGATAAAGAGTAATGTTTACACCACATCGTCATTAAATCAAGAGTAAATAAATTACAAGATTCACCAATCGCAGTCTTCGTGAAAACTTTGATTTAAAAAGGAATGTCAATGCCTCATCGTTATATTCAAGAGAAAACAAATTACAAGATTACAATATTTTCTACGAAAAAGGAATGTTAACACGTCATGGTTATTTACCAGACAAATCAAATTATAATATTCACTGATCAAATTTTCCAAACAAAGTAATGTTAAAGCCCTAATCGTTATTCTCCAGGCAAAAAATATTGTAATATTCACAGATCAAATTTGCTATAAAAAGGAACGTTAAAACCTGATCGTTATTTTCCAGACAAAACAAATTATAATATCACTGACTAAAATTTGCTATAAAAAGGAATAACAGCAATCCATCGCTACAACCCAGCGAAAACAAATTACAATATTCACCGAACAAAATTTCTATATAAAGGAATGTTAACACCTCGTCGTCATTATCCAGACAAAAAACCTAAGAGATTCATCGATCGTACTCGTTATGAATAATTCGCTATCGAAAGAAATGTTAACACGTCATCCTTATAATCCAGATAACGTAAATTAAAAGTCGACGTTAAGCGTGACTATCTGAAATCCAGATCGAAAGACATGACAGAAAAACTACCTCGATTATATACTGCGCGGCGGCGGTTCGGTTGTTAAGAGCGGCCCACTGGAGAGCGTGGTAACCCAGTCCGTCGGGATCGGATAAGGAACAGCCTTCCTCGACCAATCGCTGGAGTTTTTCGAGGTCGCCATAGGCCGCGGCGGTGTACACGTCGTTCTTTAATTCTCCTTCGTTCTGGTCTCCGGCTTGTCGGATCGCCGCTCCGGCGTCTTGTCCCTCGATCACGACTTCGATCTCCGACGACATTGCCGGAGATCGATCGAGTCCGGCTCGCGAATTTGAAAGACTGCTGAGGAGACGACTAGTCCGAGAGAGGACGGGAGAGACAAATACTTGAATGTTTGTGGGAAAAGAGATCAGGATCTAGTATATGGTAGACATAGATAAAGATAAATATGATTCTAACGGAGGAGAAAGAGAGTTCAACTTCGATGATACGAGAGAGAGAGAGTTTAACACTTGGATGATATAGATAGAGTCTCGCATGAGGCAGTGGGGGGTGAGAACATGAAATAAATTAAATAGGAGATAGAGATAAAGATACTTATGATACTATAGTGCGGGAAGAGAGAGAAAGAGTATTCGACGAGTGAATGTTTATGAGGCAAGTAATCAAGATATACCTAATTCTACATAGAGATAAATATAAAAAAATACTGTATAAGGGAAAGAGATAGAGTGAGAGAGGAGTGAGAGATACCAGAACCTAGTGATGCTTTGGGAGAGATAGAGATTAAACAAAAGACAGGTGGATAGAGATAGAGATGGAATGAGAGATAAAGGGATGATCAGAGGGATGAAGAGTGGGGAGATGGAATCAGAGGGTAACTGGATAGACGTAAGCAGAGAGGGAGAGAGAGGTCTTGAGTTAGAAAGATGAAAACTTGAGGAAGCACACTAGAGGGTGGCCTACAAATAGAGAGAGAGATAGCGAGATAAAAGGGCATATTCAGAGAAAATTACAGAGGATCGACTAGAGAGGAGAGGGAGAACTAGAGAGAGAGAGAGAGTTAAGAGCCTTTGCGGAGAACCATGAAATAAATACTGCATTAACTAGAGCGAGAGGGAGAGGTAAAGGGAGACTAGAGATGAGAAAATTAGAGAGATGGGAAAATTGATGCATATTAGTTATCCAATTAGAGAGAGAAAGGAGACCGGGTGTTGACTTTCATGTCAACGACGCGTTCCCGGCGGTGTTTTTTCTGGGCCATGCGAACACGCCTCTGCCCATTTGGCATTCTGTGATGGGCGAGAACAGTTGACCGGGGGATATAATTCTCTACGTGATTTCCAGGAACCCACGTTCCTTCCATTATTGACTCGAAATACCTTTATAAAATTTATCAAAAGCATTTTTAATTTTTTGAATTCATAGTAAAATCAATAAAACCCATTTAGAATTGAGTAAAATATTCCTTCCCGGAAGGTTCTGACTATGGGACATTTCTTGGGCTTTTCTAGGATTTCGTGGGGTCGCCTTCTCAAGCTAGAACAGACGCTGCTTTCACAGTCAGTTGGAAAATTTTTAGTAAAACTTTCAGATTGAGAATATTAAACATGCTATTTTAGAAATTCTTTTGATGAAAAATGATAGTGAATAAACGAATTTACATTCAGATTACACGTGTCAAATCGTAACTGGCTACAAAAATAATTATGAATTCGAAAACAATTTTGATGACGTGGAAAATTGAGGATGCGAGAGTTTAGATTTACACGTGTCGACTAGCAAGTGGTCTCAAAAAGGGTTTTATGCTTCCAAAACTTCTAAATATTAATTGAAAAATTCAAAAATTATTTCGATGACGTGGAGGTTCTTGAGTCGAGCACGTAAGGTCAAAAAGGGGCCCCTCGCCCCTTTTCAAAAACCCCAATCCGAGTTCAAAAACCCTAGGTAGTGAATCGTTGAAGATCTATCCCCATTCTCTTTCCAGGGTTTCTCTAGGGTTTCTTTCTCTGGACGCCGTCTCTAGCGACTGGAATCGCCGTTACCGTCTCAGAGATGGAAGCTTTGGATAAACTCCGAAGTGGAGGAGACTGTTCTGCCGTTGTTCTGGAGGGTTTACTCCGAACTGCCATCACTGATGTCGTAACCGTCGCCGGATCGGCTATTCTGCAGCTTTTAATGGCGGTAATGCGTTTATCACTTTTATCGTTTCATATATTTCACGAGGAATAGAGTGGAGTTGAATGTATGCTTGGATTTTTAGATTTGGACGAAGTTTCCGGTGCTTTGATATGTTGCTATTTCTTAAATTTTTGTACTTCGTCGCTTATTTCAATGTGAATGGATGATATGTCGTACGTTTTCCGGGCTGGTCATAGTTTGGGTTATTAGGTATTTTTCTGGCCCTTTTTACCGCTTATTTGTTAAATCGTGGAATTATAGAAATGAAAATGAACATTTAAAATGTGGATACTCAACTGCTGCTTTCTATCTTTTGATCTACGTGCTGCTGAAGATACTGCTTCTCATGGAGATCTTTATCTCTAGAAATGTGATTTATGTTTCTTTTGGGCAGTATTAGTTTTGATTTATTCGGTTTTTCTTCTTGCTCCTTTACCCCGCTTACTTATTGTAAAGTGAAAACGGAACATTTAAATGTGGATGCTCTACCGTTGCTTTATTCTTCTCTTGATACATTTTGCTGATTAAGATATTGCTGCTCACGAAGATCTGCGTCTTAAGAAAGTGGTTTTAGTCTTGAATTATTAGGCTTTTCTGGCTCCTTTGACTATTTATTCATTGGATGATAAAAGTGTAGCCGTTTTTAATTTTAGAAAGTGAAAATGAACGTTCAAAATGTGGCTGCCCTACTGCTGCTCTTGCTCTCTCTTTGTGATTTATCCGCTGATAAAGATATTTCTGCTTGCGGAGACCTACGTCATCAGAAAATGTGAATTAAGTAGGTTTTTCTGCCGGCTCCTCTAACTGTTATTTATTAGACAGCAGAAGTATAGCCACTTTTAGTAAATGACTGTCAAAAGGAACATTCGAAATGTTGGTGCTCAACTGCAACTTGCCATGATCTTTACTTATCTGCCAATTAAGATATTTCTGCTCATGGTGATCTTTGTTATTGGGAATATGATTTATGATTATTCTGTTGGTTTAGTTTTGTTTTATTAGGTTTTGTTCCTGGCTCTGTCAACTGCTTGTTTGTCAAATAGTGGAATGATGGAAAGTGAAAATGAACACTTGAAATGTGGATCCTTTAACTTCTGCTCTCTTTCTGTGCTTATTAACAAATGGCTGCTCTTGGAGATCTTTGTCATTAGTAATGTGGCTTATGGGTTTTTGGGGTGGTATTAGTCTTGATTTATTAGGTTTTCTTCTGGCTCCTTTGATCTCTTATTTAGTAAATAATGGAAGCATATCCACTTATAAATTTAGGAAGTGTAAATAAATAGTGAACATGTGGATAAATTTCGGGGGATCACCAGGCTCAGGTGATCTCTCTTTCACTTTTATAGAAACAATAGTGCACTTGTGGATGCCTAACATGCTGTTCTCTCCCTGTCTCTTTCAATTTATATGCCATTTGAGATATTGCTGCTCATTGAGATCTTTATCTTCAGAAATGTGGTTTATCTCTTTCAATTTATTGATTTATTCTGGCTGGCTGATATGACTGTTATTCTGGTGTGTGTTATTCTGGCTGATATGAGTTTTGATTTCAGTAGGCTCAGGTGATCTCTATCGCTTGATTTTCTGTCTTGAAATTGATTTTTACGTGGTGATCATTTGCTGAAGCATTTACAGGATTTATAATCTTTTCATTTGTCTGAGCTAGCTTCTAATTTCCTTCAGATGGGTTCGCGGCCTTCTGAAATGAACAATACAAATGACCATGAGGTTGAAGACGGAAGGCATGTTTTCTCATCTCTCTCTACACCTCTCTTTCAGTCTCTTATTTTATCTGGATATTCCAAAGGTTCAACATCCCTGTTGCTATGAGAATGAAGAACCAGAGTGTGGTGGAGAACAAAGATGATGGTGAGTCAGACGATGACGATGAAGATGATGATGATGCAGAGGATGAAGGGGATGATCAGGAAGAGGATGGTGGCGAAGAAGAGTACTCAGGTGATGAAGATAACGAAGGGGAGGATGATGAGAACCCGGAAGCAAATGGGGAAGGGAGCGATGATGATGATGATGAAGAGGATGATGACGAGGACGATGAGGATGGAGAAGAGGATGACGAAGATGAGGATGAGGAAGATGAAGAAGAAGAGGAGCAGCCTCCTTCTAAGAAGAGAAAGTGAAGAGTCTCTCTCTCTCTATGTCTCGCTCGTGCTCCCATTCTGTTGGAACCATGGGATTTGTTGATTATGGGCAGTCTTACCTGCTATTTGACCTGTAGAAGATCGGATATTTTTAGAAGTAGCTACTAATTTAATTTTTCTACTCTTTATTTTTATCAAATTCCATACAGGAAAAGGAGATTGATGTCCAAAAGGTCATCGACAGCCAATTAAAGGTTAATTTTCTAGACACATAAATCTAAAAGAAGATTTATTTTAAATTTCTTGACACATAATGGCCAAGCAATTAATATGAAACAGGTCGGTTAATTGATTCCTGAAAGATCAAAGATCTGCAAATATATAATTGCTCAAATTATTGAATTATTAGTGCTCGAAGTTTACTGAATATTCTTGAAGGAAATCCATCATCGAATTTTTAGAGCTTAAAAATTGACATCTGACCTGAGAGAATGTGGCTGTCCATGCATATAAAAATACTTTGAACCATCATTATTAAAAAATTTAATTGATTTTTGAATAATGTACAAATAGAACAATCTTCTAGAGAATCAACCATAATTAACTTTTTCAAAGAGAAAATCAAGAAAAAGAAAAGGATCTTCGTGAAATATCATGATAGAATCAAGCCAAAAAATAGTGCTAAAAAGGGACAGATACAGCTCTTTGAACCACCATTAATTCAATAAATTACAGTTAATTACATTCTTTTGGATTCATGGATTGAAAGAGGAACATAGTGGTTGATTCACCAAGTATGTATATACAAAGTAATGAATAAGCTTTACAAGCCTTCACTTCTAAAAAAATTCATAATCCACCTCATCATTCTTGGTACTCTCATGAGAAGTTGCATGGTGGCGATGGCCGCCTGATTAACATCATAACATTTTCATGAGAGCTTCAATAGAAAGACTAATCTCAAGAACTAGAGATAGTACTCACATCATTTGAGAAGCCATGTGAGCCATTGATTGATACTCCACCTTCCCATTGAATGTGTAAACAACATATACTTCTCTGATTTCAAGGTTATGAAGCTACCAAAAGATTAATAATATCTAGAAGTAGAATTCTCAAAGCTTGCATGAGAATAAGCCTTATGCACAAATGATGATGTCTCTTATATACGAGTCTTTTCCGTGAAAATTTCTTGATAGACATAAAAAGTTAAAGTGCATTTGTTTGATGAACTAGTCTAGGGTTGTCCATAAATTGGCTAATCATCTCAACAATGAAAAATATATATTTCAATAATTCATGGTCAAATAAATCAACTTGGAAACTATTCTCATTTATTGATCATATCATTAAGCAAAGGGCAACATCTTGAAAACTTACCACTAAATTGTTTATAAGATTTATGTATTTACAAGGATATTCTTGATCTTTCATAATTTGATAATATTATATGAGCCTTTAATGACATTGATTCATCAAGAAGATGATTTTCTTTAAGCATAAAATAAAGCTCTTACTAATTTCCCATTTGAAATGCCTTTTTTGACATGAAAATATTTATGAGTTCATATTATCATGATTTTTGTTGGCTAAATTTATTTTTACCAGAAATTTGAGATTTTTATAGATTTTCTAAACATGTTGAGAATTTTATTTAACCATTCCCTCTCTCTCCTCGTTATTCTTCCCTCTTCCCCCTCTCCTTCTTCTTTTGCCTTTTCGTCTTTCCACCTCCTCTTTCTATTCTTCTGCTGCCACATTGTGTCTCTCCCTTTTCTCTCGCACGGAAGAAATTTTTTCTTTCGCCACACTCATCTCTCTCCTCTCCGCCTCTTTTCCTCTGCTCCTCTCCTTCTCTCTCTCTCCCCTACTCCCTCTTTCTCCTCTTTTCTCACTTGCAAGAGGAAGAACTTCTCTTGCATGGAGAGAGAAATTCTTCCACTGCTCTATGATGAAACGATATCGTATGGTCGTTGAATACATATGATATAGTGTCAAAACAAAGTCCAAATTTACCAATTTTATGATTAATTAATTGAAGGGTATAAGGGTATAATCCACGGAGAATTAGGGAATTTTGAGAGATATCTTTGAAATTCGATCAAATCGGACGACGAATTGAGATTAAAAATTCGGCAGTTTATGATATTAAGAAAGATAACTCAATTGCAAATCCACGGAATCAAAAATTGAGTGATTTGGATTAAAATTTGCAGAGTAATCGAAGTTTAAAAATGGGAGAAAATTCGTATCGCGAAATTGATTGAAAACCGAAATTAAAACGAAATTAAACTTAATCTACGATTCAAAATATAAAATTAACACTAAATGATGAAAGATTAAGATGAAAACACGCAATCTAACCCAAAGTAGCCTTCGAAATGATCTAATTAATCACCGGATGCATTGCTTTTCATTTCGCGTTTTCGAAGACGAAATTAAAGTTCAAGATGTGATTTCTCCTCGATCTCTTGATCAAATTCCGATTTCAAGCACTCCTTGGATGCGGAAACGAGTCAAGAACGCAAAGAAATCTAATAGCACTCGAATTGTGGTGTCTCGACAGTTCGATTATCTCGAAAATTCAAGGGTAGTGTTTTCCGTCGAAGAACAGTTCAATTTAAATGAAAATTTGGGCGTGACCATTGATCTAACGGACTCATCGCGATCAATGATCGCGATGAGATGCCTGTTGATCAAAACGGTGTGATTAAGTCGCATCCGTTCGATCACAGATGGAGGCTTGAGATTTGTCCACGTTTTTTTAAGTGAAGAGTCGCGTCGCTTGATCATCTGTTGGATCTTCATCCAACGATTGTGATGTCTTGAGGAGTCCACCGATTTTTATAAATCTCAGCCGTTATAACTCGTGAAATCAACGGTCGCGATGATTTCACTTATGTTTTTTTTTTGAAAAAGATTTCACTTATGTTTAATTGAAGCACGTGTTTAATTGGAGATCGGGTGGACCTCGCGTCCACCACATCGACGCGCGTCATTTCTTGTGATTTCGATTTGACGCTCCACGTCACGCCACGCGTCCTGCAGTTAAACGAAATGAAGGGAACATAGTCCCACACGGAGAAAAAGAAGGAG
The DNA here is from genome assembly GCA_024174645.1 of Lemna minuta. NCBI lineage: Eukaryota > Viridiplantae > Streptophyta > Magnoliopsida > Alismatales > Araceae > Lemna > Lemna minuta. The sequence continues at coordinate 14,230,316 of CM044113.1, forward strand.
ATTCATCGAGTTTATAAGGTGAGGCAGATTATAGCGGTTAGCGAGTTCCTCTATGGAATGCTTATATGTACTATAACCTATGTATAATAAAAATATATATGTATACACGTCACCTCAGTGCCACGCAGGCACTTGTGCGGGTCCACGTGGCCCTGAGTGCCACATCACATCCACGTGGGTCCGCGCGATAAATGTAACCTTTTTGCTTTAAATAAATTCAGAAAAATTCCAGAAAATTCCTAAAAATTATAAAATTCATAACTTTCAAAATACAACTCCAAATTAATTCAAATTTGTTTTTTTGGATCAGAAATTGAATGATCTATCATTATAAAAAGTCAAATTATTAAAATAATAAGATAATAAATATTAATTAAATTAATACATTCATGTATCTTATAAAATAAATTTATAAAAATACATAAATGTTAATAAAGATTTTTTTCTTATATTTTCATCCTTAAAACATGATTATGATCTTAAATATAATTAGGATTGAACATCATAATGTTTTAATTATGCATACTTATCCATAAATTAATGTATTTTTAGATCATAACATGAAATGATACAAAATGATAGAAATATACTTAAAATATGATAACATGCATACATTTGGAATTTTTAATGCTTTTATTTGCATTAATAATCATGTAAATTCGTGTATAAATAGCATGTTATCACTCTATCACTTCTAGCCTCCTTCATCTCCTCTTGCATCACCAATCGCCACCTTCTTCTTGTTCTTCTTCTCATTTCTCTCCTCTTTCTCTATTCTTCTCTTTCTTTCTCTTTCTTTTCTCCCTCTCTCTCAATTTCATCATGAAAAGAGGGGACTAATCCCACCCCCTCTCTCCCACTCCTCTCTCATCTATTGCACTCCTTCTATCCACCCCCTCTCACGCACCCAAGAGAATTTCTTGCGTGCCTAAAAATATTTTTTCACCATTCCTTCACTCTCTCTCTTTCACTTCTCATGTGCATCCATTTCTTCCTTCTTTGATACTTCCTTCTTCCTCCAAAGTCTCCAAAATCACCTCCCTCTAAAATTTCTTCATTGAACCTGATAGAGGAGTGACGAGAGACGAGAAAGGAGAGAAGAGAGAGAATATAAGAAAATAATTTTAATTTTAAGGTTTGAATGATACAGTTGACTATAGATCATGAGGTATACTTGTGCGAATTTTGAGACGACTAATGAGGGCAGAGAAAATAGATCAATGGTCAGGATTGTCCCAAATTCAAATCTTGATATCTAAAGATCGTGATAGAGTTTTGAGATCAATTTCATGAGCAAGATTTTCATTTTGTGATCATTCCATCTACACTCTTGGATTATAAAAAGGAGACAAAATTTAAGTTTTTTAATGTTTTCATTGTGTGCTTATAACATCGGCTAGCCAAAGGTAAGAGGGAACGATTAGTCATTCTTCATGTCTTGAACGTCATTTAAAGTCAGTTTCTTCTATGTTCTATTCATTCTTTGTGTAGGATGTAAGTCGCCAAGTTCAAGAGAAATATACGAGCTCTTAAAGGAGTGTCTGATCAGAGAGCATTGCTAGAGTGAGTTTTGGTCGTGATTCTTTAGATTAGGGTTTATTATGTTCAATTTTCTTAATCTTTTTCATCCTCATTTTTATATTTTCTACCCTAAATCACTATTCCACTGTTCGATCAAGAATTTGTATTCTTTGAAAGAAGAATGAAAATGTTTGATCAGTTCATCACTTTCCACCAACCATTTCCCATTTCTTAATCTATAGATAGCAAAAAATTTCCTTTATTTCAACCTTTGAACCATCCATACTATAGATTTGACCTCGAATCACCATAATTCTATATGTTAAGCTCAAATTGAAAGAGTTAAGTATAATTTTTGACATGTGATTTCACATTTCAATGAACATGATTTTTCATTTATTAATTGTGAAGAGAGAAAGGAGAGAGATATACATAATATAACTCCCTAATCCATACTATGTTAAAGATTGGGAGAAAGTAGACGAAGAGATACTAAAAGGTGGAGAGACACAATAACATGAAGGGACAAAGACACACAGGGAGATTAGGAGAAATTGGATCCCAAGTGGGTTGGTTGAAGATGACCTTGCAAGGTTATCCTATTACTTCACCTAAAGTAATAGTATAGATATGCCTAGATTGAAATAGAGAGTATTTTAGATATTGAAAAAAAAAACAAGGTAGGTTGTTAAGAAGGTGATTGCATATTCGTGTTGGTCAGGAAGATAACCAGAGGAAGGTGTTGAGGAGACGTGTTGCCATGGAGATGCATTGGTGAGGAGATGTGCCCATGAGGAGACAAAAATGGCACACAAGAGCTTATGTCATACCAAATCAGGCTAGAGAATTGACGAGCAGAGACCGCGAGGTCATCGATTTCACACGGTCTCGTGTCAAAACAAAGTCCAAACATACCAATTTGATGAAATTAACTCGAATTGAGGGGTATAATGGTAAATAAGGGTCAAATCCACAGGGAAATAAGGAAATTTATGATGATTTCTTCAAATTTGATCAAATCAGACAATGAATTGATGATAAAAATTGGGGAAAATGGTAGATTATGAAAGAGAACTTCAAATTGTTTCCACGGAATCAAAAATCATCGAATTTGACTTTGATTTCGTGGAGAAATTGAAGATCGAAGTAGAGAGAATTTTTTGAAATCGTTAATCACAAATTTAACAAAAATTAAATGAAATTAAACTTCAATTCCTAATCTAAATTGAAATTAAACATGAATAGATGATAGATTAGTAAAAACCGACTCCACTAACCCAAGATTGCGATCAGATTAACATGATTAATGACTTCAATCGTTGAAAATATGAAGAACGCGATCGTGGAGTTCAAGCTGTGATTTCTCCTTCGTCTCTCAGCCAAATATCGATTTCAAACCCTCAATGGATGCGAAAATGAGTGTAGGAGAGGATAGAATTGAGAGACTTGAGAAGAGAGGTGTCTAAACAGATCAATTGGATTGATTTCTATCTCGAATGCCTTAGAAAGCGGAAGAACATCTCTATTTATACAAGTTTTGGGCGGAACCGTTCGATTGTTTTAATCAACGGTTACGATGGAACGGTCCATCGTGAATCGTTTTGAACATTTCGCAGCCGTCTGATCCTTGATGAAGCGCTCGGATGAAGCCGTTGAGATGCGTTATGAAACGCATTAGATCGCACCCCTTGAATCGCGATCTGACGGTCGAGATGCATCGCGGGCGATTAAATCCGAGCCGTTAAATAGAGCACGTGCGCGATCGTGATCAGGTGGACCATGAGTCCACACAACCCACACACCTCTTTTGGCGAGTCCCTTCATCCAATCCCTCTTATTCAACCACGTCACCTGCATCTTAAAAACCGTGTGGAACTTAGTCCCACACGGAGAAAATCAAAGGAAACAAGCGGGTATATAAGATACCTTGAAGATACGGGTTAGCATAAATTCTGACTACGGAATGCTTCTGATAACATGCAATCTTAACATGATAAAACATGATTATTCATGCGATTTAAGGCATAAAACATTACATTTATGTGCATGCTATCATACTTTGAGTGCATTTTTATCATTCTATGCATATTTATGTCATAATCTCAAAATACACTAAATTAGGGTTAATTATGATAAATTAAGGATAAATAATTTTATAACCCATCTTTACTTGAGATTATGAATGGTTTTTAAAGTTAAATAATAAGAGAAATCATTTTTATGAACATTCATTTAATTTTCTAGAGTTAAAATCTTTTTAAAAATGAATGTATTTTTTTGAAATATAAATTAAATCTCTTGTTATTTAAATATTGTGAATTTTTTTAGAATGATAGATAATTAAATTTCAGATCAAATGAAAGAAATTTGGATTAATTTGGAGTTGTATTTTAAAAAGATATGATTTTTTTACAATTTTTTTAGGGATTTTTTTCTGTATTTTTTTCCGAATTTTTATGATTTTATTTTTCGATTTTTTTAATAGTAAAATATAAATAGAAAAATTGGGCGCGGGGCCCGCGTGGATGCGACGTGGCAAGCAAGGCCACGTGGCAGCGCCACGTGGACCCGCAGCAGCGCGCACGACGTGGCGCATATATATATCTTATATAGCATTATACTTATAATTATAAAAGGTTCTTTGTCCTCCCCTTATAAGGGAGGGTCATACCTACTTAGGCTGGTCAGGGTATTATATACCCGATAGAATCTTTTAATTTAGTCCGTGTGGGACTAATTTTATAATCTACTTACCTTGCAGGTGACGTGGCGCTACGAGAGGCGTTGGATCGCGCGGCCGATCGATCGAGGGACGTCGATCGCGTGGAGCACGGACTACCGAATCCGATCAAAGACACGTGCTAAAAATAAAAATCATTATAACGGGCTCGGATGAGGCGACACGTGGCAGCATCTCGCGCGCCGATCGCGTGGACGCGCGGCGACTGGAAATCAATCAAACACGTGCCTATTTTAAAAAGTTATAACGGTCCAGATTTGATCGCGCAGGAGAATCATGACCGTCCGATCGCGATCTAAGGGGCGTTATTTGAAGCGTTTTTCTAAAGCGTTTCATCGTATCAAATCTCGACCATTGGATCGCGATCCAACGGCGCCGTTTCAAGGCGTTTTATAACGCAAATCGCGAGGAGAAATCTGAAGCGTCCCATCTCGAGATCCGACGATCGCGATCCATTCGTAACGTTTCTAATTGATGCGTTTATCTCGGCCGTTGATGCGGATTAAACGCATCAATCGGACGTGTTACGCTTTTTTCGCTCTATAAATCGACGAGTTCTTCGTCGATACATGTATTCGAGGAGGATTTTCACTTAATCGACCTATCTACACCCTTCTTTTCTCGAATCTCTCATGTGTAATCACTTCTAGACTCGATTCCGCGTCCATGGAGTGTTTATATGTGAGATTTCGTCGATCGTGCGAGGAGAATTTGTCTCTTGAACTCCGATTATCACGTTTGAATTCGCGGAACAAATAGCCGTCGATCCGGCGATTAATTGGATCGATTCAAGCGTTATTTCGGGTTAGAAATCATATTTTCCCTCTTATCTATCGTCATGTAGCATCAATTTGTAATTTAGGATCTTAATTTAGCTTAATTTAGATTTTAATTTCAAGTGTGTTCTTCGCGAGTTCCGAAAATTTCTCTCCACTTCCATCTTTGATTTCTCCGTGATTACTAATCCAAATCGAGTGATTTTTGATTCCACGGATAGATCTTTGAGTCTTCTTTCCAAAAACACCATTTTCCCTAATTTCTCACCTCAATTCATCGTCCAATTTGACCAAATTCTAAAAGATATCTCGAAAATATCTACTATAGTGGTAAGTGGGAATACTTACCACTATAATATCAAATTTAAAAGATATCTCGAAAATATCTAAATTCCCTGTGGATTCGACCCGTATTTACCATTATACCCCTCAATTCTCTCTTAATTCCCCAAATTGGTAAGTTCGGTATTATTTTTGACGCGAGACCGTGTGAAATCGACGACCTCGCGGTCTCGTCCCGTCAGCTTCTATGTACTATAACCCATATAATTACGATAAATATAAATATGCACGTCACATCGCGCCACGTGGGCGCTCGCGCATGTCTGCGTGGCTCTACGTGGTCTCGCGTGAATATTACCCCCCTTTTTGCCATTTTTTAAGTCATTTTTAACATTAAAAATCACAAAATAAATTCAGGAAAATCTAAAAAAATCCAAAAAAAATCCCTAAAAATTAGAAAATTCATAACTTTCAAAATATAACTCTGAAATTAATCCAAATTTCTTTCATTTGATCCGAAATTTAATTATCTATCATTCTAAAAGGTAAAAATTGATAAATAATGAGATTTTTAAATTTTATTTCAAAAATATATTTATTCTTTAAGTGTTTTATCTTAAGAAAATATAAATAAATGTTTATACAATGATTTCTCTCATTATTTTAACTCTAAAATCATCTATAATCTCAAGTAAAGATGGGTTATTAAATTATTTATCTTTAAATCATCATATTATAATGACTTTTTTGAGATTATAATGACTTTTTCTTGGAATGATAGAAAAATACACATAAATATGATAACATGCATGGAAATGAAATCATTTATGCCTTAATATGCATTAATAATCATGTGATATAATTTTTATTTAGCATGTCATTAAGAGTCCCCCTAATTGATATGGTAAGCATGAAGGAGATGAATGTCTTGGAAAGAGATGGCTGAGAGGATGGCCATCATGTGAGTGTCAAGACATGTACCAAGAAAGCTAGAAGGTAGTACTGTCAAGCTAGAACTTGAGCAGAGTGGTGACATAGAAAAGACAATAGGAAGAAAGTCACTTGATGACAATGCCAAAAGGGTTTCTTGACGACGTCAAGGACAAAATAGCTACTCAACAACAACAAAGGTAATGGGGGAATTTGATGGAGGCAGGTCTGCTCAATGGTAACATAAAGGAGGATCACATGATGGTGGCATGAGCTGTAGGGCTGCAAAATTTAAATTTCCCCTATCGTTGGATGTTACATGAAAAGTGAGGCAGAAATACAATGTCACGAGCACAAAACATCTCTTATGCAAGAGGCTTTAATTATGATCATCTATAAGAGTGAGCTAGACTTGCAGCATCTTGCATCATCATGAGTTTTTGGCTTCAACTATACGTGCGGAGCTGACAGAATTCATGGAGCTAGCAAAAGGCAAGTAGTCAATGATAGGAAGGTCAGACAAAGAAGACATCCTACTTGATATTTGATAACATGCAAATTATACATGAAAATATATGATTATTAATGAAAATTAAGGCATAAAACATTCCATTCAAACGAATTTTATTATATTTTTTAGTGTATATTGACATAGCGTTTTATGCGGTCGTTAAAACACGCAAACGTCAGTAAAAAATTTTTTATAATTTGCAACTCATAATAACAAAGATATAAAATCAAGTATAGTGTAAAGATCGGGTCGATCCACAGAGAACACGGTTGACTTTGATCGTAGAGTTAACTTTGATTGCAAAGTTGACTTGGTCAAACTTAGGTTTAATTAGGGTTTTTAAGAAGTGAAAATGATATTTTTATTAATGGAATGGTATAAATATAATAAATAAAATATTTAAGAATTTAGAAACTGATTTTAAGAAGAAATGTAAAAAGTCAAGGTCAAAGCATTGACTTTGACCACACAATTGACTTTCTGAAAAATCAAAGAATAAAAAGAGCTTAAAATATTACAAAATTTATATATTCAGAAACTTCGGTGATTTTTCTAGAGAGAAAATGAAAATTATTTATATAAAATTTGTGATTTTTCAAGAAGAATTGGATTTACTATGAATTATTGAAAATCAAAGATGAGAAAAATCCCGAAATGAACACTTCGGTGTAAATCTTCAAATTGACTAACCAAATGATATCCAAATATTGAAACTCATATATGAATGGAAATCTAAAAACTAGAGGATTCCAAAAAGACCAAAATTATCAAACCTCACCTTGTATTTTAAAAGTAATTGCACCCGCAAGTCAATGCCCAAACTCGGATTGAAAACGAACAGTAGATGGTGAAACATTAAATTGAAGGGCCAAATAATGATGAAATTTTAGGAATTTTATATCCACAGAAAGCTGATGAAACAAAGAGTCTAATGAAACTGGAATCAAATGATTTAAATTTAAAATCATGTAGAAATCCTTATTTCAAAATCAACAAAATTCACACTCAAATTTGGGCGAAATAAAGAACAAAATGATTTTTTTAAAAAAATTAACCTACCAAATCAAATCTAAATTAAAATTATTGCAAGGAGAATGATCGCATCACACTACTAACCCAATTGACGCGAAGATTTGGATTCAATTCATGCGGATTGAAGAGTATTTGATCGATTTTGTCATCGACGTGATTTCGGCATTCAAGGGGGGATTTTGATCAATCCTTCAAATGAATCGCGACGAATCTTGCGCCAATCTGATCGCGATTGAGTTTAGAATGCAGGGGAATTGCGATGAACTCAAGATATGCCTACAAAATCGCTTAATTGCTTCACAATTAATCAAGAGTTAAGTTTACAAAGGGAGAGAACACCATTTTATAAGGAAATACCGCGCGAAAATCGCGGGCCGTTCGATTTGGTGAAGACCGATCGACGGCCACGATCGCGCGACGATCATGAGCAATGATCCCATGATCCCACGATCGCGTGATCCATGTCACGCCGTTCGATCCACATCAAAAATTCTTGATGCGTCCACGTGTTGCCCCACGATCCGCGAAAGCGTGATTTAATCTTGTTCGTCTGATGTTCACTTACGCGATCAACGGCTCCCATTTGCACACGTGCCTTGATTTTTGATTGGGTGAACTCAGGTTCACGCGATTGAGGCATCTCTAGCATTGCAATCGCATCCAACGTGCCGTGCAGTGCCACGTCACCTGGGAATTAAGAATTCGCAGGAACAAAGTCCCACACGGAAGAAATCGGCGGAAAAAATGTGTATAAAAGGTAGGATTGTTTAATGCCTTTGCATTACCATCCCAACTATCTTACCTAGGCTCACTATACCCGTGGGCCCATCATCTGCCAGCCCGAAGACCTCATGCCACGTGGCGCCACCTGGGCGTCCGCGTGGACTCATGTGGCCTTGCCACGCGTTCGTACCACCTTCGCGCCACACATGCGCTCGCATGGGTTCACGTGGCGCTGCCACGTGGGCTTGCATGCCATGTCGCTGACGTGTCGTTTTCCTGCGTCGTTAAAACACAAAGACGATGTTCAAACAAAATTTATAAAACAAAACTCACAAAGACAAGATATAATAAACAAGTATTGGGTAAGTCTCGGGTCGATCCACAGAGAGCAGGGTTGACTTTAATCGCAGAGTTGACTTGGTCAAACTTAGGTTTAAAAGAAGGTTTTAAATAAGAGAAAATAAGATGTAAGAAATGGAAATGATATAAATAAGCTAAATAAGAAGTTTTAAGAATTGAAATCTCGGATTTGACAGAGAAAAGTCAAAAGTCAAAGTCAAATCATTGACTTTGACAAGCAGTAGGTGTTCTGCAAAATCAGATAATCAAACAGAGTCAGAAGATTACGAAAATTAGATATTTGGAAACTAGAGAGAAAATGGAATTTATTTATATATATTTCGTAATTTTTGGATAAGAAATGGATTTATTATGAATGATTGAAAATCAACTATAAGAAAATCCCCGAAATTAACACCTCAGAGGAAATCTTCAAATTGAATGACCAACTGAAATCCACATCTTGCAATTTCTATGTCAATGGAAAGCTAAGAACCAGAGGAATCCAAAAAGCCCAAATTATCAAATTCTGATTTTTAAATCAAAAGTAATTGACCCCGAAAGTCAACGTTTGACTTCTGATGAAAGATGAACAGTCATTGGTCAAACGTCAAATTGGAGGGTCAAATGAACTCGGAATTTGATGAATTTACTATCCACGGAAAGCTGATGAAAAGAGAAATCGAATGAAACCAAAATCAAGGGATTTGGAATTATAATCAAAGAGATATCCTATTTTCAAAATCAGCATATTTTCGGACTAAAATTTGGGGAAAATGAAGAACAGTATGAACTAATTTGCACAATTAAACTTCTAAATCTAATAAAAACTCAAATTACCTCCTAATAATCGATCGAATCTCACTACTAACCCGATTGCCGCAAGAATGGGGCTTCAATTCTCGTGGATTGAAGCAAATTTGCTCGTATTCTTTCTCGCGGACGTTCGGAATTCAAGGGGAAAATTCGATGAAATCAAGGAGAAATTCGCGATCAATCCCGCTCCAATTGCGTCACAATCGAGTCTAAACGCGGGGGGATCACGATGAACTAGAGATCTTCCTTGAAATTCGCATAATTCCTTCACGAATCGATCAAAAATTAAGAACAAAGAAGGGGAGTACATCGGTTTTAAAGAGAAAAATTGGCCCGAAAATCGTGGCCATGGGAGCGATTCCTTAGGGCGATGTCATAGCTCCAGGATTCGCTACGAACTGGCCACGATTTTTGCTTCATTCTAGCCATGATTATCGCCGCAATCGACCATGATCGAGCGTCGATCGTGCTACAGATCCTCAATAAGATGCCGATCGATGGTCGTGGAATCGATTCCACGACCATTAGTGTGCGATCGCGGCTCGATCGGACCGCGATCGTGGAGTTCTTCCACGACTCGTCGTAGCCGTCCGATGATCTTCTGGTGAGGGAACGGTCACGATTGCGTGATCTTGTTAAGCTTTGATCGTGAGGCGCGTCCACCGTCAGCCGTCTAATCGGTGATTATCGCGATGAAGATCTGGCGCTCTCGAGCCTCCAAGTGGCGTCAGGTAAGCCGTTCGATGCTCCCAGATGACGATCCCAGTCGCGATCGCGATCAAACGCACCTGGTGCTTCCACGTGGCAACCGCTGAATGGTCACTTAACTTACATATTGCGCACGTGCATCATTTGATGATCGCGTGGACTCGGGTCCACGCGATCTCTGCCATTTTGACTGCATCGAACGCCCGATAAGCCGCCATGTCACCTACAAACGGTAAGTATCGTGTGGGACATAGTCCCGCACAGAAAAAAAAAGAAATGCGCTCCTATAAATTAGGGGGCGGTTTTACGCTTATGCGTTACCGCCCCAAACTACTAACCAGTGCACACTATTCCCGTGGGCCCTCCACTTACCAGCCTACCACATGGTGCCCCGCACGGGCGCCCACGTGGACCGCGTGATTGCGTGGCCTCCTGCCGCGTGGCCACGCCCCTGTGCGCCTCCTGCACCCCGTGCGGGCCACCCGGGCTCTGCCACATGGCCTTAGTGCCGCGTCGCACCCCGTGGTGCTCCTGCACACCACGTCAGCCGCTGCCTGGGCCCGCTCGCCACGTCAGCATTCGGGGGCCTGTGGACCAAAATACCCCACTTTTTCGCGATTTAAATAAAAGAAAATCATAAAAAATCAATTTAAAAATTAAATAAAAAAAAAGGCTAAAACTTCAAAAAATCATATTTCAAAATATACAGCTCCTTTTTAATCCAAATTTTCTCCATTGGATCACAAATTCTTTTCTTTTTAATATCATGTCATTTAAAATATATTTTGAAAGAAGAAATCAAGATGACTTATAATTTACTTAAATTATTTCTTATTTAAACATTCTAAATCATAAATTCATCCTAAAATCATCCTTCCAAACATCTACTAAAGTCAAAACTCATTCAATAAAAGAGATTAACTTCTATTAATTTAAAAAAAAGATTAATCATCTATTAAGCATGAAATTATCCCTAATTTATGCATAAATATCAACTTTAGTGAAATGACATGCCAATGGAGAAAATTCCTAAAAAGTATGATAACATGCATCATATTCACATAAAATAAGCATGAATATGAGTTAATTAGGATAAGAGTTGAAGTTATAAATGCATGTTATCAGTCGCATCCACGCGGGTCTCGCGTCGTGCCACGTCAGCTCCGTGAGTCTTGTGGAGAAATAAATCCCCTTTTTGCCTTTTTAAAAGAGAATTAAATTTGTAAAAATCAAAATAAATTCCAAAAAAGTTTATAAAATTCAGAAATTAATATCTTTAAAAATAAAACTTCTTTTTGACTCAAATTTTCTCTATCGGCTCAAAAATTTATTTCTTTTTATATCATGCCATCTAAAATAAATTAAAAGAAGAATATATGGTTAATTCAAAATAAACTTAAATGATCCTTATAAGAAATGTATTTCATATCATCCATTCATTCTCTTCTTAGAATTAATTCTTCTAATCATCTACTAAAGTCAAAGTAAATCATGGAAAGTAATTAATTTCTATTTATTTAACCTTGCAAAAGATTATCATCAATAAAGCACAAAACTAACCCTAAATTATGCATAAATATGGACTTTAGTGAAATGGCATACCAATAGAGAAAATTCATAAAACTAGGATGACATGCATCATAATTATATAAAATAAAGTGGTATTGAGTCTATGGAGTTATTAACTAGAGAGAAATATGGACCTAGAGGGTTATACATATACGGTGTATAGATGTTGGTAGATATAGGCGTTATTAAGATGGTTTTTGTGAAAAATTTAAATACCAAGTGTCTATCAATAGGTCTATAAATAGAGAGAGAATAATGATAACATGCATTTTATACATGAATTTACATGATTATTAATGCAATTACAAGCATTAAATGTTCTAATTGTATGCATGTTATCATATTTTAAGTA
>CM044113.1:14243114-14345376 GCA_024174645.1 Lemna minuta
TGTGATTAATGAGAATAAGTACCCTTAAGATTTTTCTAATCTCATTAATCACTCATCTCTTATACTTGTGCATTCCCTTTAATTGTTTTCATGTGAGATTATGTTTTTCTGTTTGTGTGCGCCAAGTGATGTAGAAAGCGTGGCGACGTGCGATCGAGCTGATGCAATCGCGATCGTCGATCTTCACTTAGCGAAGAGGTACACTGCACAAATCTGGTTGGGCAATGATTCATTTTAAAACATTTCAATCTCAGCCGTTCATCTGAAAGAGTTATATCAACTAAGATTAAATGCACTCGATGGACATTGATGGACGTGTGGCGATATACGAGATGTAGATTTTTAACCGTACAGACGTGAGACGATTCTTCTTCAGCACGGGACATGGGAAAAATCCTAGGCACTTCATCTTCGATCGAATGGATGCGACTTAATGGCAGCATCGCATCAAAGCCTTTCATCTTAGCTATTGATTGAGAAGATAAAGAGTCAAATCCAACAGCTCATGTCCAACTTTGCTTATAAATTGTCATGTTCTTTGACGATATAAATTATTCTTTTGTACATTTCGAGTAAATCAAACTGTTTAGATAATTAGTTGGTGGCGTACGACCCCGTCGCCACCAAGACACGATACCACGGCGCCGGAGGAGCTTTTGCGCCGCAGCGGATCTATCCCTTATCTTTACTTCTTTATTTCTTTATTATGGATCTTTGACCCGCACGTGTTTAAGCGGGTCCTCGTTATTTCTTCTCTCCCTTTAGGCTTCCGGGTGGGTTCTCCTTTTCGGGATCCCATTTGTGAAGCCCATTCTTCTTTGTGAACCTTTATTCTATTTCTATGAGTATGGTGTGGGGTTTGGGCCTCAAGTGGGCCCTTTCCTCTCTTGGCCCAACAAGGCTCTATAAGAGGGAAGGACCCCCCACAATCCTGTCATTTGAGAAAAAAGAAAGGAGTGCTCCTCTCAGTGGCTGCTCAAGAGGCCGGGGAAGAGGTCCAACCGCCGTCGTCGCCGCCGCCGCCGCCGCCCCCGCCGCCGCCCGCCGCCGCGCCGCCGCCCCGCCGCCGCCCTTGTGCGGCTCGCCGCCACTCCTTGCCCAGCCAGATTGATACTTTCTGCTGTTGCTCCAGCCGCCGCCGACCTAGACGCCGCCACCGCCGCCATCGAGCCGCCATCGCCAGCCCGCACTCCGCGCGCGCTCTGCCGCCTGGGCATCGCCCCTACCGTCTCCCACCTTCCTCACCATCTCCATTAGCCCGGCTGCTCCTCCCGCGGGGGTCTCCTGCCTCTCCGGCCAGCTCCTCACTTCCCAGGGTTAACCCTCTTCTCGTTCCTCCTCCACGGATCTCAATCCCTCCTCCGCTCCTCTTCGCCAACATCTCCATGATCACCACCCTCCCTGCAGTACTCCGTTTCCCGATTCCGTTCATCCCCACGACCACCTCCCCTTCCCGGTTCCCCCTCCCCATTTCTCCTCCGTGGAGCAAACACCCTCTTCCCTACTCCACGGAATCGCCGAGTCCAGGCCCAGTCCCCGTTATTCCCCTCCTCCATCCGACTGAAACCCCCTCAATCTCGCCGTCCGTCCGCCTCCCGGCCCAGTCGTCGCCCTCTCAGCCGCCCTTCGAACATCTCAGCGCCCCCTTCCGCCTCGGGTTAGCCCTCCTGCCCTCTCCACCCGATCCACCAGCCGAGCCGCGGCAGCTCGGAATCGCCGCCCAGGAGCTCCCAGTCCTGCGCGCATGCGCCCGCCGCGCGCAGCCACGACCACGTGCGAAAGCCTAATCGAGAAGGTCGGGAAATGAGCGATTCCTGACTGAGTCAACTCGAGGCGGGATCATCCGCCCGGACCGCCCATCTCGCCAGTTCACTCGGATCGCCGAGCGGCCCGAGCCCGCTTTGAGCCGGACCGGACCGCCTATCCGGGCACAGCCGCCCCAGGCGACCCAGCCCGGCCTGCCCCGGGACTGCGCCCAAGCTGACCTGGTCCCAGAGCGATAGCGAAACTGACTCGCTCAGGTCCGGTGCCACTGGCCCACCATCACCGATCCAGAGCCAGCCCGACCAGCCAACCACGGCCAGGCCGGTCTTGACCGCTCACAATTACGAGTCGCTCGAGCCCGGTCCGAACCCGTCGGGCAAACGACCCGGCCGACAGCCGCCCCAAGGCTACCCCAACTGGGTCCGAGCAGGTCCAGGGCAACCAGGACCGGCCGGAGCACGGGCGGACCGCAGGCATTTGAACCGACAGAACTTTGCTAGGCGCTCACCCTGCCGCCTTCGTCCTGCGCCCGACGCCGCCCCTCCTCCAGCCGAGCTCGCCGCGGCGCGCAAGCGAGCCGCGAACCTCTCTCACCCTCGCAGGCTGATCGCGCCCTCCAGCGCCCAGCCAGCTCGCCTCGGCGTGTCAGGCCTCGCTGCGCGCGCCGTGACCTCCCTGCTTGACAGTGTTTGACCAGACCCGCGCCCCGCAGGTTAACTGACCCCCTCTTCGAGTTAATTACTTTCCAAGATCATTTCCTTTACTTGTCTCCACCATAGTGGTAATGAGGGCAGAGAAAATAGATCAATGGTCAGGATTGTCCCAAATTCTAATCTTGATATCTAAAGATCTTGATATAGTTTTGAGATCAATTTCATGAGCAAGACTGTCATTTTGTGATCATTCCATCTACACCCTTGGATTATAAAAAGTACACAAAATTTATGTTTTTTAATGTTTTCATTGTGTGCTTATAACATCGGCTAGCCAAAGGCAAGAGGGCACAATTAGTCCTTCTTCATGTCTTGAACGTCATTTAAAGTCAGTTTCTTCTATGTTCTATTCATTCGTTGTGTAGGATGTAAGTCGCCAAGTTCAAGAGAAATATACGAGCTCTTAAAGGAGTGTCTGATCAGAGAGCATCGCTAGAGTGAGTTTTGGTCGTGAATCTTTAGATTAGGGTTTATTATGTTCAATTTTCTTAATCTTTTTCATCCTCATTTTTATATTTTCAACCCTAAATCACTATTCCACTTTTCGATCAAGAATTTGTATTCTTTGAAAGAAGAATGAAAATGTTTGATCAGTTCATCACGTTCCACCAACCATTTGCCATTTCGTAATCTATAGATAGAAAAAAATTTCCTTTATTTCAAACTTTGAACCATCCTTACTATGGATTTGACCACGAATCACCATAATTCTAAATGATAAGCTCAAATTGAAAGAGTTAAGTATAATTTTTGACATGTGATTTCACATTTCAATGATCGTGATTTATCATTTATTAATTGTGAAGAGAGAAAGGAGAGATATATACATAATATAACTCCCTAATCCATACTATGTTGGAGATTGGGAGAAAGTAGACGAAGAGACACTAAAAGGTGGAGAGACACAATGACATGAAGGGACAAAGACACATAGGGAGATTAGGAGAAATTGGATCCCAAGTGGGTTTGCTCAAGATGACCTTGCAAGGTTATCCTATTACTTTACCTCAAGTAATAGTATAGATATGCCTAGATTGAAATAGAGAGCATTTTAGAAGTTGAAAAAAAACCAAGGTAGGTTGTTAAGAAGGTGATTGCATATTTGTGTTGGTCAAGAAGATAACTAGAGGAAGGTGTTGAGAAGACGTGTTGCCATGGAGATGCATTGGTGAGGAGATGTGCCTGTGAGGAGACAAAAATGGCACACAAGAGCTTATGTCATACCAAATCAGGCTAGAGAATCCCCCTAATTGATATGGTAAGCATGAAGGAGATGAATGCCTTGGAAAGAGATGGCTGAGACGATGGCCATCATGTGAGTGTCAAGACATGTACCAAGAAAGCTACAAGGTAGTACTATCAAGCTAGAACTTGAGCAGAGTGGTGACATAGAAAAGACAATAGGAAGAAAGTCACTTGATGACAATGCCAAAAGGGTTGCTTGACGATGTCAAGGACAAAATAGATAATCAACAACAACAAAGGTGATGGGGGAATTTGATGGAGGCAGGTCTGCTCAGTGGTAACATAAAGGTGGATCACCTGATGGTGGCATGAGCTGTAGGGCTGCAAAATTTAAATTTCCCCTATCCTTGGATGTGACACGAAAAGAGAGGCAGAAATACGATGTCACGAGCACAAAACATCTCTTATGAAAGAGTCTTTAATTGTGATCATCAATAAGAGGGAGCTAGACTTGCAACATCTTGCATCATTATGAGTTTTTGGCTTCAACTATACGTGAGGAGCTAACAGAATTCATGGAGATGGCAAAAGGCAAGTAGTCAATGATAGGAAGGTCAGACAAATAAGACATTCTAATTGATATTTGATAACATGCAAATTATACATAAAAATATATGATTATTAATGAAAATTAAGGCATGAAACATTCCATTCAAATGCATTTTATTATATTTTTTTAGTGTATATTAACGTAGCGTTTTATGGTCGTTAAAACACACAAACTTCAATAAAAAAAAATTTTATAATTCCGAACTCACAAAATCAAAGACATAAAATCAAGTATAGTGTAAAGATTGGGTCGATCCACAAAGAACACGGTTGACTTTGATCACAGAGTTGACTTTGATCACAGAGTTGACCTGGTCAAAATTAGGTTTAATTAGGGTTTTTAAGAAGTGAAAATAATATTTTTATTAATGGAATGGTATAAATATACTAAATAAAATATTTTAAGAATTTAGAAACTGATTTTGAGAAGAAATGTACAAATTCAAGGTCAAAGCGTTGACTTTGACCACATAGTTGACTTTCTGAGAAATCAAAGAATAAAAAGAGCTTAAAATATTAAGAAAATTATATATTCAAAAACTAGAGATAAAATGGAAATTATTTATAGAAAATTTATGATTTTTCAAGAAGAATTGGATTTATTATGAATTATTGAAAATCAAAGATCAGAAAAATCCTGAAATAAACACTTCGGTGTAAATCTTCAAATTGACTAACCAAATGATATCCAAATATTGAAATTAATATATTAATAGAAAGCTAACAACCAGAGGATTCCAAAAAGACCAAAATTATTAAATTTCACCTTATATTTTAAAATTAATTGCACCTGCAAGTCAACGCCTAAATTCGGATTGAAAATAAACAGTAGATGGTCAAATGTTAAATTGAAGGGTCAAATGATGATGAAATTTTAGTATTTTCCTATCCACGGAAAGCTGATGAAACAAGGAATCCAATGAAACCAGAATTAAATGATTTAGACTTAAAATCAGGGACAAATCCTTATTTCAAAATCAGAAAAATTCACACTCAAATTTGGGCGAAATGAAGAACAAAATGTTTTTTAAAACAAAATTAACCTACCAAATCAAATATAAATTAAAAATATTACAAGGAGAATGATCGCATCACACTACTAACCCAATTGACGCAAAGATTTGGCTTCAATTCATGCGGATTGAAGAGTATTTGATCGATTTCATCTTCGACGTGATTTCAGAGTTGAAGGGGAGATTTTGATCAATCCTTGAAATGAATCGTGACGAATCCTGCCCCAATCTGATCGCAATTGTGTCTAGAACGCATGGGAGTTGCGATGAACTCAAGATATGCCTTCAAAGTTGCTTAATTATTTCACGATTAATCAAGAGTTAAGTTTACAAAGGGAGAGAACACCATTTAATAAGGAAATGTTGCTCGAAAACCACGGGCCGTTTGATTCGGTGAAGACCGATCGACAGCCACGATCGCGTGATGATCGTGGGCCATGATCCCATCATGATTGCGTGATCTATGTCGCGCCATCCAATCCACTCTGGAAAGTCTTGAGGCGTCCACGTGTCGCCCCACGATCGCCGAAAGCACGATTTAATCTTGATCGTCTGATGTTCACTTACACAATCAACGGCTCCCATTTGCATACTTGCCTTGATCTTTGATTGGGTTGACTCCGGTTCACGCGATTGAGGCATCTCTAGCATTGCGATCGCATCCGACGCGCCGCGCAGTGCCACGTTGATAACATGCATTTATAAATTAAATTCTTATCATATTTAACTCATATGCATGCTTATTTTATGTGAATATAATGCATGTTATCATAGTTTTTATGAATTTTCTCCATTGATATGTCATTACACTAAAGTTCATATTTATGCATAAATTAGGGATAATTATGTGCCTTCTTGATGATTAATCTTGTTGCAAGGTTGAATTAATAGGAATTAAGTACTGTCCCTGACTTATTTTGACTTTAGTAAATGATTTAAAGGATTAATTATGAGAAGAAAATTATTGGATGATTAAAAAAGAGAGATCTTAATGAATGCATTGATGTTATGTTTAATTCATCCTATATTCTTCTTTTAAACTATAGTTTAAATGGCATGATATTAAAAAGAAAGAGAATTGTGATCTAATGGAGAAAATTTGATATTAAAAGAAGTTCTATTTTAAGAGTTATGAATTTCTGAACATTTTATATTTTTCTAGATTTTTAATTTAAATTTTTATTGAATTTATATCGAATTTATTCCTTAATTAAATCGCAAAAAGGGGTTTAATTTCTGCAGAACCCACGGATGACACGTGGCGCTTGGGACCAGCGCGGATGCGACGCGGCACACAAGGCCACCTGGCAGAGCCGCGCGAGGCGCAGGTGGGGCCTGAGTGGCGCGGACACGTGGCTGGAGGCCACGCGAGTCCACGCAGACGCCCAGGTGGGGCCCTGTGGCAGGGGGGCTGGCAGGTGAAGGGCCCAGGGGTTAGTGGGCCATGGTTAGAGTATTGGGGAGGTAAAACAATAGCGTTAAACCGCCCGAGGTCTTATACACAAGATTTTCGCCCATTTTCTCCGTGTGGGACTAACTTCCCAGGAGATTCCCTTTTGTAGGCGACGTGGCGGTATCATGGGCATTGGATCCGATCGTGAGGCATCGATCGCGTGGACCGGAGTCCACGCGATCGCAATCAGGAGCATGTGCGTAAAAAAAAAGGTTTAAGTGAGCTGGATGAACGTCTTACCTTACGACACGTGGCATCACGAGGAGCTCCCGATCCTCATCAAATCAAATGCATTAAATGAAGCGGGTGATCGCAATCAGATGGCCAAGATTAAACCCGATTGAAGATCATCAGGGGAGTACACGTGGACACATCTAGATGCATCTCGACGTGACGATCTTTATCGGACGGCGGAATTAACATCAAAGGAGACCGCGGTCCACGATCGAGGTCCGTGATCGCCGCACGATCGTGGCCCGATCGCTGCATAATCATGGCCACGATCGCCTCAAATTGATGGCCCACGATCATCGTGCGATCGTGGCCATCGGATCCATCCCTCACCGGATCAAACGGTCCGAGTTTTTCGGGCGAAATCCCCTTTAAAAATCGATGAACTCTCTCCTTTGTAACTCAACTCTTGATTGATTCGTGAAGTAATTAAGCGAATTTGGAGAAAAATATTGAGTTCATCATGATTCCCCTGCGTTTATACTCAATCGCGATCCGATTGGAGCAGGATTCGTCTTGATTAATCGTTTGATTTCATCGAATTTTTCCCTTGAACGCCGAACATCTGTGAGGAAGAAACCGTGCAAATTCGCTTCAATCTGCGTGAATTGAAGTCCTATCTTTGCACCAATCGGGTTAGTAGTGAGATTTGATCAATTATCTGACGGTAATTTGAGTTTTGATTAGTTTTCGATAATTAATTTTGCATTTTAAGTCGTGGTGTTCTTAAATTTTACCCAATTTCAGTCGAAATTTTTGCTGATTTTGAAAATAGGATATCTCTTTAATTATAATTTTGAATTACCTGATTTTGCATTGGATTCCTTATTTCATCAGCTTTCTGTGAATAGAAAATTCATCAAATTTCAAGATCATATGACCCCTCAATTTAACGTTTGACCGAGCACTATTCATTTTCAATCCAAATTTGGGCGTTGACTTGCCGGATAAATTACTTTCAAAATATAAATTGGAATTTAATAATTTTTATCTCTTTGGAATCCTCTGGTTCTTAGCTTTCTATTGATATATAAATTTTAAGATTTGGATATCATTTGAACAGTCAATTTGAAGATTTTCTCTGAAGTGTTCATTTCGGGACTTTTCTGATCTTTGATTTTCAATAATTCATAATAAGTCCAATTCTTATTTAAAAATAACGAATCTTATATCAATAAATTCCATTTTCTCTATATATTGAGAATATATAATTATTGTTCTTCTGATATCTTTTGATTCTTTAATTTTATAGAAATTCGACTGTCGGTTAAAGTCAATGCTTTGACTTTGACTTTTGACTTTTCTCTGTCATATCTGAGATCTTAAATAATAAAATTTCCTATTTAGTATATTTATATCATTTATATTCATAAAATCTCATTTTTACTTCTTTAAAACCTCTTTTAAATCTAAGTTTGACCAAGTCAACTCTACAATAAATGTCAACCTTGTTCTCTGTGGATCGACCCGATACTTACACTTTACTTGATTTTATTTGTTTGTCATTGTGAGTTCGGTATTATAAATTTTTTTTGACTGACGTTTGTGTGTTTTAACGACCATATAAAATGCTTCGTCACACGTCACCTGGGAATTAAGATTTCACGGGAACATAGTCCCACATGGAAAAAATCGGCAAAAAAATGCGTATAAAAGGTGGGATTGTTTAATGCCTTTGCGTTACCGTCCCAACTATCTTACATAGGCCCACTATACCCGTGGGCCCATCATCTGCCAGCCCGAAGACCTCATGCCACATAACGCCACTAGGGCGTCCGCGTGGACTCGTGTTGCCTTTCCACACGTCCGTGCCACCTCCACGCCACGCATGCGCTCGCGTGGGTCCGCATGGCGCTGGCGTGTGGGTCAGCTCCACAGGTGCTGTGGAGAAATAAACCCTTTTTTTGCCTTTTGAAAAGAGAATTAAATCTGTAAAAATCAAAATAAATTCCAAAAAAAATCTTTAAAAATTCAGAAATCAATATCGTTAAAAATAAAACTCTTTTTTGACTCAAATTTTCTCTATTGGCTCAAAAATTTATTTCTTTTTTATATCATGCCATCTAAAATAAATTAAAAGAAGAATATAAGGTTAATTCAAAATAAACTTAAATGATCCATATAAGAAATGTATTCATATCATCCATACATTCTCTTCTTAAAATTAATTCTTCTAATCATCTACTAAAGTCAAATTAAATCAAGGAAAGTAATTAATTTCTATTTATTTAACCTTGCAAAAGATTAATCATCAATAAAGCACAAAACTAACCCTAAATTATGCATAAATATGGACTTTAGTGAAATGGCATACCAATGGAGAAAATTCATAAAACTAGGATAACATGGATCATAATTACATAAAATAAGGTGGTATTGAGTCTTTGGAGTTATTAACTAGAGAGATATATGAACCTAGAGGGTCATACATATACGGTGTATACATGTTGGTAGATATAGGCGTTATTACGATGGTTTTTGTGAAAACTTTAAATACCAAGTGTCTATAAATAGGTCTATAAATAGAGAGAGAATAATGATAACATGCATTTTATACATGAATTTACATGATTATTAATGCAAATAAAAGCATTAATTGTTCTAATTGTATGCATGTTATCATATTTTAAGTATATTTCTATCATTTTGCATAATTTCATGTTATGATCTAAAAATACATCAATTTATGGATTATTATACATAATTAAACAATGCTATTTTTATCCTAATTATATTTGAGATCATAAGTATATTTTCATGATTAAATGATAAGATAAATGATGCTTATTAACATTCATGTATTTTTATAAAGTTATTTTATAAGATACATAAATGTATTAAATTAATTAAAATTAATTCTCTTATTATTTTAATAATTTGAATTTTTATAATGATATATTATTCAATTTCTGATCCAACGAAATAAATTTGAATTAATTTAGAGTTGTATTTTAAAAGTTATGATTTTCCCAATTTAGAGTTGTATGCACGCAAGGCCACGTGGCAGAGCCACACGAGCACACGCGAGCGCCTGCATGGCGCAGAGGTGGCGTAGAGGAGGTGCAGACACGTGGCAGGGCCACGTGAGCCCACACGGACGCCCGAGTGGCGCCCACGTGGTGGTGAAGAGGCTTGCGAGTGATGGGCCCATAGGTTAGTGGGCCCAGGTAGGTTTATTGGGGCGGTAACGCAAATGTGTTACGCCATCTCACCTTTTATACGCGTCATTTCCGGTTATTTTCTTCATGTGGGACTATGTTCCCGTTCAATCTCTTAAATATAGGACACGTGGCAGCATGGAATGCGTTGGATGCGAGTGCATCAACTAAAGCACGTCGATGCGATGGACTCTGGGTCCACGAGAGATCCATCAGAACACGTGCTGTAAATTGGGATTTAAGTGACGCTTTTGACGACTCACCTGGTGACACGTGGACTCACCATGACCATCCGATGAAGATCCAACGAATGCAACGAAGCGACACACCTCTTCACACTCGTGACATGGACGCATCCTGACGCTCCATCGCTGATCAGAAAAATGCGACTTAAACGCACCGATTCGTCAACAGGCACATCATCTGGACCGTTGATCGAGATGGACGTTCAAATCCGACGGTTATGCCCAATTCTCTTATAAATAGAACTGTTCTTCGCGACGGAAGAACACCCTTGGATTTTCGAGATTAATCGAACTGTCTAGACACCACAATTCAAGCGTCATTCGATTTATTTCTCTTCTTGACACATTATCGCGTCCGAGGAGTGCTTGAAATCAGAAATTGATCGAGAGAGGAAGGAGAAATCACATCTTGAATGCCAATGTTCTTCTTCGAAATCGCGAAATGAATAGCCATGCATCCGGCGATTAATTGGATCATTTCGAGCGCGAATTTGGGTTAGATTGCGTGTTTTCATCTTAATATTTCATCATTTAGCATTAGATTTAAGTTTTGAATCCTAGATTAAGTTTAATTTCGGTTTTTAATCAAATTTCATGATCAAATTTTCTCTCATTTTCAAACTTCGATTACTCCGCAAATTCTTATCCAAATCACTCGATTTTTAATTCCGTGGATTCGTAATTGAGTTATCTTTTTAATATTATAAATTACCTAATTTATAATCTCAATTCATTGTCTGATTTGATCGAATTTCAAAGATATCTCTCAAAATTCCATTATTCTTCGTGGATTCGACCCTTATTTACCATTATACCCTTCAATTTGTGAATTAATCTTTAAATTGGTAAGTTTGGACTTTGTTTTGACACGACATCGTGTGTATTCAATGACCATACGCATTCGTTTCGTCAAATAACCACAACTCTAGGATCCCTAACAAGCATTGTGAAAACTCTCTTCTTTCTTCTCTTTCTCTCTTGGTGAAGAGCGTTGAAGAGGAGATTGATAACATGCAATTTATACATGTAATTATGTGACTATTAATGAAAATTCAGGCATAAAACATTATAGTCGTGTCCATGTTATCATACTTTGAGTACATATCTATCATTTCATACATTTTTACATATCAAAAAGTATCATTTTAGGGATAATTATGCATAACTAAATAATATATTTTAGAGTAGATTATTCTCATCTAGATTTGAGATTATAATTAGGTTTTAATGTTAAATAATAAGAGAAAATATTTTTTAAACACTCATTTATTTTTCTAAAATTTATTTTCTAAGAGAAATAAGTGTATTTTTAAAATAAAATCCTCTTTTTATTTATTAAATTTTAATTTTAAAAATAATATATTATTTAATTTATGATCCAAAAAATGAATTTGGATTAATTTGGAGGTTTCTTTTAAAAGTTATAAATTTTCTCATTGTTAGGGATTTTTTGGAATTTTTCTGATTTTTAATGAATTTATTTTGAATTAAAAAGAATAAAAAATTAGATTAAAAAGTGCACTGATGTGGCAGCTGATGTGGTGGAGTCGTTTATGGGTCGCCATGTGGCAGACTGTGTGCTCGCCGCGTGGCACACGTGTGCTCGTGTACATGCGCATGGTTAATGGGTTAAGCATCCACTAATGGATTTTCGCTAACCCATTAACATCATGCATAATATATACACGTTCTATCATGTGGGACTATGTTTATTTTTATGCACAGGTGACGTGACAAAAATTTAGAGTGCGATCGCGTGAATCAATTGCGATCATCGATTTTCACTTAAAGAGGGGACTACGTGGCGCTCACTGGTTCTTTAATGAAATATTTTAAAATGGTTTAATCTCAGTCGTTCATTTGAGGAGTTATAATGACTGAGATTAAAACCAGCCGATAGACTCTCGTGGACACGTGTACGCATCCAGGGGTCCGATGAAAGATCAAACAACATGCATTTCATGATGTTTCTTCTTCATGCGCGATGTGGCGAAATCACAGCGGTCCATCTGCGATCGAACGAACATGACTTAAATATTACGATTCACATTCAAGCATTTCATCAGAGCCGTTGATTGAAGATTAAATGCCAAATCCAACGACTACGCCCAAATCTACCTATAGATACACATGTTCGTCGATGATGTAAACCATTCTTAAATGTTTCGAGCTATCAAACTATTTAGACATCTTAATCCTTGAATATCTTGATTTCTTCCTCTTCTAGACTTATTTTTGCATCCAAGGAGTGTTTGAAATCAAGATTTTGTCAAAAGAATAGGGAGAAGTTGCCTCTTGAATGCCAAATTTTGTCTTCAAAATCGCGAAATGAAAACCCTTGATCTGGAAATCAATTGGATCAATTTGAGCATGACTTCGAGTTAGATTATGCGTTTTCATCCTAATCTTTCATATTGTATCATTATCTTTTAATTTTGAATCGTAGATCAAGATAATTTAGATTTAAATTTCAGTTTTCTCTCTCTTCACATTCGAAAAATTACATCTAATTTTTGCTTCTTGATTTCTCCACGAATCTTAATCCAAATCGAGTGACTTTTTAATTCCGTGAATTCTTCTTGAAGTTATATTTCTGAAATTTATCAAAATCCCTAATTTCTTACCTCAAATCATCATTCGATTTGATCAAATTTGAAGAAATATCATGAAAATACCTTAATTCTCTGTAGATTCGACCCTTATTCACCATTTTACTCTTTAATTCGTGATTATAACTTTAATTGGTTAGTTTGAAACTTTTTTTGACACATCTCCATATGTAATCAATGACCACGTGGATTCGTCTCATTAGAGATCCAACCATTTGGTGATCACATAGATATCACTAGAGGCTAGACACTTGAATTGCTTTTAGAACTCTTTCAATAGGCTCTTAGTATATACTCTAATATATACTTGATGATATGATCATCAGTTCTCGGTGCCTCGATGTTTTGAATATTCAATTCAATGTATTTTATTACATTTGACATTTTAATCAAGCATTTGAGAGCTTATCTAGCATCAGATCCCAACATCAGGTACATAACATATGGGCACATGCTCGGAAGTTATAATTTAAGGTGTGGATGGGATCAGTGGTAGTGGGAATCTATAGCCGATAATATAATTAAAGGTGATTCCAATCGCTTATAGTAACATTGTTGTCCTTTGGAATCGCTCGCAGCGAGACCATTGGCTGGAATCATTGACAACAATCATTAGCACAATAGTTGCAAGGTTGCCAATTAGAAACATTGATAGGTGACAATGACTAGTAGAGATGGCACTAGTGACAAAATGATTTTGTGTGGTTATTAAATACACACAATCTCGTATCAAAGAAAGTTCCAAACTCACCAATTTAAAGATTAAATCACTAATTAAAGAGTATAGTGGTGAATCAGGGTCGAACCCACAGAGAAATAAGGGAAATTTTTAGATATCTTTGAAAGTCGATCAAATCAGACAATGAATTGATGTGAGAAATTATGAATTTTAGTATATTGAGAAAGATCACTCCAATACGAATCCATGGAATAAAAAATCACTGAATTTGGATTAGAATTCGCGGAGAAATATAGATTTGAAATCGAGAAAGAAATTCGATCGCAAAAATTGAGAGAAACCGAAATTAAAACTAAAATTAAACTAATACAATTTAAAATATAAATCTAATGCTAAAGGAAGATAGATTATGATGAAAACACACAATCTAACCCAAAGTCGCGCTTGAAATGATCCAATTAATTGCCAAATTCAAGGCCTTTCATTCCGCGATTTCAAAAATGAAGTTCGGCGTTCAAGAGTGATTTCTTCTGATTATTTTAACCAATTCTTGACTTCAAACACTCCTCGGATGCGAAAATGAGTTTAGAAGAATTTGAAATCAAATGATTCTCAGATTGTGATATCTAAACAGTTTGATATGCTGAAAAATCCAAGAACAGTCTTTCCGTTGAAGAACATTTTGATTTTATAGGCAAATTTGGGGGCGACCGTAGGATGCGTTGATTCGATTTGATCTAAAGTTGAGATTAAATAACGATTCATGAATCGGCGTCTTTAAGTTGCGTTCGTCTGATCCACGATGAAGCATCCAGATTGTGCCATGTCACACGTGAAGAAGAGGCGTCATTTGATATTTTCCATTCTATCTTCATCAGACAATCACGACGAATCCACGTGTCCATCGAGCGCATTTAATCTCAACCGTTATAACTCCCCAGAATAACGACTGAGATTAAATTGTTGTAAATTGAATCGTCGCCTAATCAGATGTTGCCACGTACCCATGCGAGCAAGTGACATCCGACGGTCGCAATTAAACCGCGCGATCAGACGTCTCTTGTTGTCACATCACTTGTAAATAAAAACAAACATACGTAGTCCCACATGATAAAAATCAGAGTATTTAACGCGTATATAAGGTCTAAGCGCATAATGAGTTAGTGTAAAATCCTTAATGGATGCTTAACCCACTAATCACTCTCGCACGCACATGTGCGCACACACTTACACGTGCGCACGCACACGTGTCGTCACGTGGCGTGTACACCCGTCGCCACATGGCGATATTCTGCCATGTCAGCTCGTGATTAAAAAATATTTTTTAATTTCATTTTTATTCTTTTAAAATTCAAAAATAGGTTTAAATAAATTCACAAAAATTCCTAAAAATTCCTAAAAATTGGAAAATTCATAACATTCAAAATACAACTCCAAATTAATCCAATTCTGATTTTTTGGATCAGAAATTGAATTAGCTATCATTATGAAAAGTCAAAATATTTAAATAACAAGAGAATTAATTTTAATTTAAAAAATATAATCATCCTTAGAAAATAAATGTAGAAAAATACATGAGGGTAAATAAAATATTTTCTCTTATTATTAAATCATGAAAATACAATTTATGATCTAAAATATAAATGTGAATAAAATTATATTATGAAAATTATGCATAATTATCCCCAGAATGCTATATTTTTAGATCATAACCTAAAATTACATAAAATGATAGATATGCACTTAAATTATGATAACATGGATACAAATGGAATATTTAATACCTTAATTTGCATTAATAATCATGTAAATTCATGTATAAATTTCATGTTATCTACTAGCACCACATTTAGAGGGTGGCACTATTTCTGCTTCAAGAGAGCGATCATTGGGGAGAAACTTCAACACGGTCACATACATTCTAAATTGAGGCTTCAATACCACATGGAAAGTCATCTAAGCATTGAAGAAGAATGAGAACAAAGAATAAAA
Source organism: Lemna minuta (assembly GCA_024174645.1). Lineage (NCBI taxonomy): Eukaryota > Viridiplantae > Streptophyta > Magnoliopsida > Alismatales > Araceae > Lemna > Lemna minuta. The sequence continues at coordinate 14,258,766 of CM044113.1, forward strand.
TTTTGAGAGTGACGAAATGATTTTGTGCAATCGTTCAAAATACACTTCCTCATGTTAAAACAGTTTCTAAACTCTCCAATTTAAAGATTTAATCATAAATTGATTAGTATAATGGTGAATAAGGGTCAAATCCATGGAGAATTGGGGAAGTTTTTGAGATATATTCAAAATTTGATCAAATTCTTATAACAAATTGAGGTCAAAAATAGGGAAATTAGTCATTTTTGATAGAAGACTTTAAGACTAATCCGTGGAATAAAAAATTACTCAATTTGGATTAGTATTCATAGAGAAATCAAGGAGCGAAATATCGTGACAAAATTGGATCGCGAAGAGAGAGAAAATGACTAAATTTCTTAAAATTAGATTAATCTTAGCTTCAAAATTAAATATAATGTTATAGGACAAAATATTATGAGAAAAACACATAATCTAACCCAAAATCATGCTCAAAATGGTCCAATTAATCATCGGATCTTGGATTTTTATTCTGCATTAAAAAAAATAGCTTAGAGTTCAAGTGGCAAATTCGTCTTATTCTCTCGACAATCTATTGTTTTCAAACACTCCGTGAACACATAAATGAGTCTAGAAGAGGAAGAAAGAAGGAGATTTAAATATTATATTGTCCAAAATGTTTGATTGCTAAAACATTCTAAGAATACTTTTCACTATACAAGAAAGAGAGTATAAATAGGAAAAAAATTGGGCGTAGCCATTGGATCTGTCGATTAATCTTCAAACAACATCTCAGATGAAATGCTTGGAGTTGAATCGATGCGGTTAATTTGTGTACCTCAGATTTATGTTAGAGCGTCCGGATTTTGCCATGTAATCATGTACATATGAATTTTCGCGAAAGTCTTACCATTTGATCTTCCATGGACACCCATGATGCAACCACACGTCACTTGGAGGAGTCCATTGGGCACACTGAATCTGGACTATTTTAACTCTCTTGATGGACGATCAAGATTCACTCCCTTTTATAAAATGAATTGTCACCCAATCAAAGTGTTTCGCATACCCGTTCCCTTTAAGTGAAAATAGAGGGTTGAGATTAGATCGCAACATCACATGCTCAAGGATGCGCCACATCATATGCAAAAATATAAAAGTACACATAGTCCTAAATTGGAAAAAATAAAGGTGAAATGATGAGTATATAAGGGTGACACTTTATATGGGTTAGCTCATGCCCTAACAAGGCACTTAAACACTAATTGTGTGTGCTAATGATGTGCACATGCGTGCACCGCATGGCGACACACAAGCGCGCTCGCCATTTCAGTTGCCATATCAGCGTGTATATAAATTTATGCTTTAATGAATAAAATTTGGATCAAAGAGGAGTTATATTTTTTTCAAAAAAATTAATAAAATTTTAAAGGATTTTTTATAGTGAAAATTGGTAAAAGAGGCCCAATATGATTGCTGACATGGTATTGTTGATGTGGCTGCACTCACCTCTGTGGTGACTCAAGTCATCATGTAAGTGTTATATGCAATGCACTTGGGGCCTTTTTGTCACCCACTTAAGGAGAGTATTACTTAATTACTTATATAAAACTGAATGACAAACATGTCCTTAACATATATACCCCGTCACAATTTATAATTTATTCAATGTGGGACAAAGAATTTTTTTGATGAGGCATTTTTGTTTTTCAATTGACATGGTAGCAACTAGAGCATTGGATCGTCAAAGTCAAGCATGATTTAATATGAGCCCTCCATTTTTAATTAAGTGGCGGGGTAAGTGATGACATCTCATTTGATGTCGTTTCATTTCATAACATGCTAGAAATTTAGACCATCATCTAAGGAGTTATAATGGTTCATATTAAAAGAACCCAATAGACTCCTGACGAGACTAATTCGTATGGTCATTGAATGCACACGATTTAGTGTCAAAACAAAGTCCTAAACTTACCAAATTATGATTAATCAATTTAATTAAAGAGTATAGTGGTAATGAAGGGTCGAATCCATGGAGAATTAGGGAAATTCGAGATATATCTTTGAAATTCAGTCAAATTGGACGACGAATTGAGGTTAGAAATTAGGGAATTTATGATATTAAGAAAGATAACTCGATTGTGAATCCACGGAATCAAAAATCAGGTGATTTGGATGAGAATTCGCAGAGTAATCGAAGTTTGAAGTTAGGAGAAAATTCATATCGCGCGTTTGACTAAAAACAGAAATTAAAATAAAATTAAACTTAATCTACTATTCGAAATGTAAAATTAACACTAAATGATGAAAGATTAAGATGAAAAAATGCAATCTAACCCAAATTAGCCTTCGAAATGATACAATTAATCGTCGGATGCATGACTTTTCATTCCGAGTTTTTGAAGATGAAATTGACGTTCAAGATGTGATTTTTCCTCTCTCTTTCGATCAAACTTTGATTTCAAATGGTCTTTGGATGCGGAAATGCATTAAGAAGATAAGGAAATTGAATTGGCACTTGAATGGTGTCTGGACATTTCGAATTTCTCTAAATTTCAAGGGGAGTTCTTTCCGTTGTGAAGAACTGTATTTAAAGGATTAATTTTAGGCGTGACCGTCTGATGAAGGGGTGCATCGCGATCAACGGTTGCAATCACGTGTCCTTTGGCGAATCGTTGCTTGTAGACGGTGATCGTCCGATCGTGAATGAAGGGTTGAGATGCGATTTCATCGCATGAAGAAGAAAACGCTTAGCTTCGATCATCCGTTGGATATTGATCCAACGATCGCGATGTGTCGAAGAGTCCACCGATCGTGCACGATCTCAGCCGTTATAACTCGCGCGATCGACGGTCAAGATCAACTCACTTAAGTGAGTTTTTAACCACGTGCGCTGATCGATGATCAGTGGGCCGTGTGTCCACTGCATCGATGGGCTCCTTTTATCGTGTTATCGATCTGATGCCTTGGATGCTGCCACGCGTCCTGCAATCAAACGAAACAAAGGAGTAATAGTCCCACACAGAGGAAATTAAAGGAGACTATCAGGTATGTAACTTAAGGCGGTTATAAGCGGTTAGCGATATTCCTCTATGGAATGGCTTATATGTACTATAACCTATGAAATAAAAAATATATATGTAAATGTCTCCTCAGTGCCATGCAGGCACTCGCGCGGGTCCGCGTGGCGCTGCCATGGGCCTTGCGTGCCGTGTCGCATCCACGTGGGCTCGGGCAAAAAATGCCCCTTTTTTGTATTTATTTTAATTACTTTAAACCTTTAAAATTTGAAATAAATTCATATAAATTCAGGAAAAATTCCAAAAAATTCCTTAAAATTATAAAAATCATAACTTTCAAAATACAACTCTAAATTAAGTCAAATTTATTTTGTTGGATCATAAATTGAATAATATATCATTATAAAAATTCAAATTATTAAAATAATAAGAGAATTAATTTTAATTAATTTAATACATTTATGTATCTTATAAAATAACTTTATATAAATACATAAATGTTAATAATGATCTTTTTTCTTATATTTTAATCCTCAAAACATGATTATGATCTCAATTATAATTAGGGTTAAAGATTATAATGTTTAATTATGTATAATAATCCATAAAGTGGTATATTTTTAGATCATAACATGAAATAATACAAAATGATAGAAATATACTTAAAATATGATAACATGCATATATTTGGGAATGATTAATGCCTTTAATTGCATTAATAATCGTGTAATTTCATGCATAAATAGCATGTTATCAACTCCCTCTAACTTGTGGTGCGATCTGAGGCATTAGATTGAAATTTGGGGGCATTCATTTTCGGCATTTCATATAGGCGTGATCACATGGCTCTGATGTAAGTGTGACGCTCACAACATAGCGACATCATTTCACCTTATTTAGAGTAAGTTGGACTGTCAATTGCATCTAAAGAGGCAATCTAATGTTTACACCTAAATCCTCTTCTATTTATACTCTCTATCCTCAATGAAAGATTTATTATAGGAAATTCTTAGTTGATCATGCTTTTGTACCATTGTTTCCTTAAATCTCGTGATTTATAAGCGCACCAAACTCAAGTATTCGTCTTTTGCACATTTAAAATCAAGATTTTGTTGAAAGAATCATGAGATTTTTGTTGAAAGATGATTAGCTCCTTAAATTTCAAATTTCTACTAAGAACTTGTCACCATGAAAAACCTTGAAGCAATGATAAATGGAATATCCTAGGGAATGTTATACCCTCCATCTTTCAGTTGTTTTTTTATTTTTTTGGATCAAGGAAGTCTTTATCTATATGTTTCAATTGTTTTTGTGGCTTTGGCACAGATAACATGCAAATTATACAGTAATTGCATGATTATTAATATAAATTAAGTCATAAAACATTCAATTCTCATGAGTTTTATCATACTTTGAGTTTATATTTATCATTCTATGTAATTTAAAGTTATAATATCAAAATGTATTATTTTAGGGATAATCATATAGAATTAAAAGGTGATATTTTAGAGTAGATTATTCCCATTTTTAAAATTTGAGATTATAATTGAGTTTTCAATGCAAAATAATGAGAGGAAGCATTTTTTTATACACTCATTCACTTTTAAAGGTTTTTAATTTAAAAGAACATGATTATATTTTTTTTAGATAAAAATTTATTCTCTTGTTATTATTATATTTGAAATTTTAAAATGACAGATTATTTAATTTCTTATCAAACAATAAAATTTTGGATTAGAAATGAGTTGCACTTTGAAAGTTTTAAATTTTACAAGTTTTAGGGATTTTTCTGAATTTATTTAGAATTTATTTTAATTAAAAATATTAAAAAATTAGGTTTTAACTGTGCGCTAACATGGCGAACGTGCTTGCATGTCACCATGTGACAACATGTACTTGCGCCACGTGGCGCATGTGTGTGCGCATCATTAGAGTGCATGGCTAGTGGTTAAGCACCTCGTTAAGGGCATAAGCTAACAGCATAAGAACGCATGGCCTTATATATGCGTGATTTGACTTTGATGTTTTCCATGTGAGACTATTTTCTTTGTTTTTATCTCTTCCCATGTGATGTGGCGTATTGTGAGATATTCGATTGGCGGAGTTGATCGTGACCGTTGATCTTCACTTACTGGAGAGGGTATGTGGCATAATGCGATTGGACATCACAATCTCGAGTGCTCGATGAAGATCGAACGACAACTGTTACTTGGCATTTCTTCTTCACACGAGACATGACAAAATATGAGCACTCCATTGTCTATTAGATGGACATGAATTAATGATGGCGCTTCGCATCATGATTTTTCATCTAGGCTATAAATCAAAGATCAATTGCCAAATCGAAACGGCTACGCCCAAATGTTGCTTATTTATACTCTCTCTTTGACATAAAGGTATTCTTGGATGTTTCGATTAATCAAATTATTTAGAATTCTCAATCCTTAAATCTCTTACTTTCTTCATCTTCTAGACTCATTTCCACGTCCGAGAAGTGTTTGAAATCAAGATTTCATCAAGAGAATAGGAAGATTTCATCGCTTAAACTTCAAATTTTTATTTTTTGAAATGTGGAATTTTTATAAATTGAATCATTTCAAGCACAATTTTTGGTTAGATTATGTGTTTTCTTCCTAATTTTTCTTCTTGCATTATATTTTATTATTGATACATAGAATAGTTTAATTTTATAAAATTGTATCGATTTTTCTCTTCACAATAGATTTTTATCTTATTAATTGCTCCTTGATTTCTCTGTGAATACTGATCCAAATTAAGTGAGTTTTTATTCCTTGGATTCGTCTTTGAGTCTTCTTCTAAAAAATACTAAAATCCCTAATTTCTCAACCCAATTCATCATCTAATTTGATCGAATTTCAAGAACATCTAAAAAATCCCCCTAATTATGTGTAGATTAGACCCTTATTCACAATGATACTAGTCAATTCGTGATTAAACCTTCAAATTGGTGAGTTTAGTATTTACTTTGAGACGAAATTTGTGCGTTTTCAGTGATCGTGTGAATACGTTTTGTCAAGCATCACTGAAAAATACTTAAGGGGTGGTTTTATAAATAATAAGAAGCGTGAATTAATTTTCTAGATTCCTTTAGGTTTATCATAATTTCACCTATTTACCTCTTCATAAGCCCTTCATTTTTCGCATCGCTTATGAAGGTCTACAAACTAATTTACAGCTACTTCCCCACTTCTAGTCCTAACTAGAAGCTCACCATGTAGATCCTAACTACCAGGTCCACCACTACTCAAAATAATCATATCTTCAAATTCCCCAAAGTGGATCAATCCAATGTTACAAAAGTAACATTTACACTGTCACCCAATCCTTGACTTGAAACCTAAGGCAAATTCTTTTGGATCACCAAGGGAATTGTTTTCATTCAACCTCTAGACTATGGCTCTAGACAGTGGTAGCCTCCTCCATTCTCACCTAAAGCCTTTTGTGAATCTAACAAAGTGAACCTATCCCAAGTGTAAGAGAGATTAGGAGGTCTTGGTCCCTATTACATTCATACATACATACATACATACATACATACATACATACATACATACATACATACATACATACATACATACATACATACATACATATTGTAAAGAGATGATCATTAGGATGTTTCATATCATTGGATATTCTCCAGTCAATAAATTTAACTCACTCTTTCTAGTTATATCAAGTTAGAAATGACCATCTCTTAAGGAACCGCTCTTTATCATCATAGTCTCATAAACCAAAACTTGCAATTTCAAAACAAGGAAAGATTTTTTTACAGCTCCTTGCTTTGTTTACTCGCAACTCAACAAAACACTCCTTGCTTTTTTTGACAGCTAAAAATTGGGGATGGTACCCCGTCCTTGGTCGCCGCTCCCGTAGGTTTTCACTATCGAGAAAATTGAGTACATGAGATGCGAGAGGCCACTAGAACACGAGTAGATGTTCAATGGGAAAATAGCAGGCCAATTCATGTATCAAGAGAGTTAGCAAGTAAATTGCATTGTGAGGGCCCTCTGGCAAGGGACCACTCAATGAGAAGGGGAGAGAAGTGACGAGATGAGACCGCGAGGTGGTCGATTTCACACGGTTTCGTGTAAAAAATAATACCGAACTTACCAATTTTGGGAAATTACCTCGAATTGAGTGGCATAATGGTAAATAAGGGTCGAATCCACAGGGAAATAAGGAAATTCTTGATGTATTCTTCAAAATTGATCAAATCGGACGATGAATAGATGATAGAAATTGGGGAAAATGATAAATTATGAAAGATAACTTCAAATCGATTCCACGGAATCAAGAATCATCGAATTTGGACTTGATTTCGTGGAGAAATCGAAGATTGAAGTGGAGAGAAAATTTCGGAATCGTAAATCGCGATTTTATCTAAAATTCCATCAAATTGAACCTTAAATCCTAATCTAAATCAAAATGAAACTTAAATAAACTAAATCTTAGTAAAAACTGCTTCCACTAACCACGATTAGCGATCGGATTAGCTCAATTAAACCGATTAATCGACGAAAAAGCCGAAGAACGCCTTCGCGAGTTCAAGCTACAATTTCTACCGATCTACACGATGAAATCTTGATTTCAAGAGCTCCGGAGGTGCGGAATTGAAGGTAGAACACGTTAAGATCAAGAGAAACAAGAGGGGAGGTGTCTAGACAGATCAATTAGATTGATTTCCAACTCGAATGGTTTGAACATCGGAAGAACCCCTCTTTTTATACAGATTTTGGGCGTAACCGTCCGATCGAAACGATCGATGGTTACGATGAAACGGTCCATCGTGGACCGTTTCGAATATATCGCATCCGTCGGATCGCCGATGGAGGGTCCAGATGGTCCGTCTGAAATGCGTTTACAAACGCTTTGCATTGCGCCCCTTCCATCGCGATCGGGCGGTCGAGATGAGCTCCCCACCGTTTCATCTCGGCCGTTATAATCCGATTAATTGAAGCACGTGCGCTGATCATCTCCGGTGGACCGCGAGCGCACACGATCGACACGCCATTTTCTGCGCCTCGCCTGATCCAATGCACCGTGAGCGGCCACGTCACCTGCATTTAAAAGAATGTGTGGGACTTAGTCCCACACGGGGAAAATTAAGGAAGGCGACCGGGTTGATAATGAGCGGCGTTTTAAGGGAATTAATATTCCCTTCCGATATACGGAAGGCTGAACTTACTATATATATTATAAACCATATAAATATAAGTAAATATTGCGTCGCGTGGGTCCGCGTGGCGCTGCCACGTGGCCTTGCGTGCCACGTCGCATCCGCGCGGGTCCCGCGCGGAATTAACCCGCTTTTTGCCCCTTTTTTAATTCATTTTTATTATTTAAAAATTGAAATAAATTCAGAAAAATCCGGAAAAAATCCCTAAAAATACAAAATTCATAACTTTTAATATATAACTCCAAATTAATCCAAATTTCTTTCATTTGATCTGAAATTTAATTATCTATCATTCTAAAAAGTCAAAGTTAATAAATAATGAGAGTTTTAAATATTATTTCAAAAATATATTTATTTATTTTTGAAAAGAGGAAAAATACATTTATTTATTTAAAGATTTTAACTTAAAAAAGTAAATAAATGTTTATAAAAACCTTTTCTCTCATTATTTTAATTTTAAAAACCTTTATAATCTCAAGTAAAGATGGGTTATTAATTTTTTATCTTTTAAATCATCATATTTAACCCTAATTTAAAGCATTTAAAGTATTTTTGAGATTATAGTGACATTTTCATAGAATGATAGAAAAATACACAAGTATGATAACATGCATGTAAATGAAACCTTTTATACCTTAATATGCATCAAAAATCATGTTTTATTATGTTAATATAGCATGTTATCAAGAAGAGATGAGGAAAGTTTTAGAGGATGGCGAGAAGATGTGGGATCTAGCCATCATCATTTAAACCAGTTACCTCCTAACCCATGATGCTTGGTGAACTGACAACCGCAACTGTCTTTGCATATCATCCTCTTACTCTTGAAAGGTGAACCTTGAAGGCGAGAAAATTCAGAAAATCGCTCTCCCAAACTCTTAATTTAGAAGGAGAATCAAAATGATATTGGATGCCTACCACATACATTCTTGGTATACGTGTCAAATGCTGATTGCTTTAGACTCGCCAACGAGAATCCTTCTCTCGTGCGGCAGAATATACTCCTCTACCTTTACGCCACGTGGCTTTCTAGAAACCATACTTTCAAATAACAGACTCTTCTTATTCTGTTAGTCGGTTTTTGTCTTTCTCTCTCGTTCTCCTCTCCGTCTCTAAGATGACTACAGTCACGGCAGCGGGAGTAGGAGCAGCCAGATGGCGGCGCAAACTCTTCGCCGAGATCCGTCCGCTGAATCTCTCCGCCGCGTGTCCTCGCCGGATAACGAGCTCAAGGAAAATTACTAGAATCACGAATGCGAAGGTGAGGTGCTTCGTGAACGGAAACGACGAGAGAGGAGTTATCGAAGATTTTCAAACAGAGGAAGCGAGAGAATTGCTAAGGAGAGAAGAGGAAGAGGTTTTGGAAGGAAAATGGAGAATACCTGAGCGTTACAAACTTATTGGCGCTACATCGTTTGCTTTCGTCATTTGCAACATGGACAAGGTAACTACTACTGTGATTGTTCTTTTTTTTTCTGGAGAGAACTACTCCAAATCATGCCAATCTACTGGAGAAACATCGAGTTTCCAGTGAATGATGATGAAGATGATTAGGATGATCATGATCAGGGCGATCATGATTGTGATGATCTTGAGGCCACTTATGGTAATGATGATTATGATGACGATAATGATAGTGATCATTGTGACGATGAAAACGATAGTTACAATCAGGATAATGATGCTGCTCGCTGCTTCTGATGATTACGATGATGAAGATTATGAAGTTGGTGATGATGAAGATCATGACGACGATGACAAAGATGATGATAATGACGATGGTGACTGTGATGATTAGGATGATGATGATCTTTGTCATGATGATGATCGTGATGATGACGATGATTATCATAATGATTAAGATCAACTTAATGATGATGGCATTCAATCACAATGACCGTTACGACCTGTCTGATAATTATCACATGATTCATGATGGATCGATTTGAATTGCTTTTCCCTTCAGAATACTCCTCAAATTGCATCCCATGGAACCTATGAAGTAGTTGTATCTGGCCATGTCAACGTTTTCTCAAGTTAAGATTGTGATAAGATCGATGTAATTTTTTGCTCGCGTATAAGAAGATTGGTAGAAAACAGATATGGGCCAAACTAGTGTTAACGAGTCCTTGGGTTAATGGGGTTTAAGTAACCCACCATGTAGGGTTTTGGGGACTAATCATCTATCTTTCGGTCTTCTTTCTCCCTCTCTCTCAGCACTCTCTTCTACGCTCTTTCTCTGAAGGTTCAATACTTCCTAGCAGGATCATTTCAAAAACTTAAGTAGATATGAAATTTTGGAAATGCAGGGGAATATCAGAGAGAATTATGGATTGATTAAGGCAGTAACATGATTCAAATGACTGAATCTTCAATCCTTCGGATAGTCTGATAAAACACCAATTTTTGATTTCTGTAACTTCAATTGGATTATATCATTGATTTCAGGTGAACTTGAGTGTGGCTATCATTCCAATGTCACATCAGTTTGGGTGGAACTCATCAACTGCTGGCTTGGTTCAATCTTCTTTCTTCTGGGGATATGCTCTCAGTCAATTACCAGGCGGTTGGCTTGCAAAACTTTTCGGTGGAAGGTCTGTTCCTGCCATTAGGAACATATCTTATTTCATTATTAAGTCCTTATTGGCTTTCACATTTTTCATTTTCATTACAAGTCATGGGTTCATAGTGCTGAATTGAATTACAGTTGTGTTCAGTTCTTTTAACCTAATCTTTTTCTCTCTCTCTCTCTCTATCTCCCTGGCACTTACTGTGAGCTGTTGTTCAAGATCCTCATGGAGATCTTTCAGTTATAAGATAAAGAGTTTATGTTTCTTACAGCAATTTCTTTCTAAAATTGAATGATTTAACTGCTTATTGTTCATTCAATGTGTTATTTACTAAAATAGCTTCTTGAAATCCTGATTTTCAAGGAGCCATCGCAATGAGAGATATCCCAGAAAAGTCCCAATATACTACCTATACTTTCCTGTTTACTCACAGGGTTACACTTAAGTTTGGGTTTGAACAGTAGGGTTACACTTCATGTAGATCTATTACACAACCAACGGATCTCATAAGAGTATTTCTTCAGATACCAAAATAAGGCATTGTGATGATGGAAAAATGAGTAGAAAAATAAGTAAGTAACCATCCAGGGAGAGTAAAACATTATCTCAAACCATGAACTACAGTCAGATAGTTTGCAGGCACTGACATACCTATAAAAAAAAATTGTTGTTTATTGTTTAGAAATGCCTCCTTTATATTATTAAATTTTTTTAACTTATACTGTAGGAAAGTCCTTGAAGTGGGAGTTCTCTGTTGGTCTTTAGCTACGATGCTGGTTCCTCTTGTGTCTGGATTCATGCCTGGACTTCTATTTTCTAGGCTTCTGGTATGCTATGTAAAACTTATTTTACATTATCTTGTTTTGAATGGTCGTAATAAAATCCAATCCATTACCTTTGTTGTTGGTCTTTTTCAAAAACATTACCTTTGTTGATGATAAGACTCCAGGTCTTACTGATGTCAAGATTTTTCCCAATCAGGAATAGATACTTTAAATTGTCGGTAAGGACTTCAGAAACCCCAGCCACACAATGGAAAGCTTCTTGGAGCAGTCGTTGCATAGGAGAGTAGGTAAAATAAAATAAATGTCAAATTAAAGAGTCATAATAAGTACAATGGAGCTCTTCTTTTATTGAGATCGCAACCCTTTAATGAAGGGTATTAAGGTCATTTACACGTGTAACACTAAGTTTGAATAACGGTTCTATGATCTCGTTTACAAATACCTCAGAAAAAGATTTCTGTGAGGAGTAGCTAAAGTTTCTGTGAGTACAAGGAACGCTAACAGAAGTAGAAACGCCAAGAACTGGAGGGGAATGGCCAGCTGGATTGTGGCCATTATCTCTCTTCCCATTGGTTGTTGTCTTCCTGCTGATTGGCTGTTGGCTTCCCATTGATATGAGGTCTCTTAAGAATTGACTTTGAATATTTCAAACCTAGGTTTCCAGAAAGGGCTCTTTTTAAAAGAGAGACAAAGAAAAGGAGAGAAAAGACGGAGGACAAAAAATATCTTTCTTATCTTTTACTTGTTTGAGATGGATTTTTTTGACATCAATTGGGTAGCTAAGGACCCTTGGTGACGTGGGCCCACTGCTTAAAGCTGTGATATTACATCGCTAAAGTTGACTATGAAATAATTCAAACAAATGAAAGGAATTAAACATTATTTTTCTGCCAAAAATCCTAAACCTCAACCTTGAACTGAAGAGTTTTGATTCATATCTTGTATTTTTTAACATTTTATAATCTCTCATTCACCAGCAAGTGGAATATTACTGACAATATCTTAGATCATCCTTTCTTAGATCTTTATACAATGTTTGATGCATACTAAATTTATCACACAACCAGAACTGCAACAGGGGGATTTTATGGTTTACTATCCTTTTTATCAGTAAAAAGAAATTTTCAACTTTAGCATTGGGCATCATAAAAGCAGCTAGTATGACTAGTTTTTAATGATTGATTCATTATCTACAAGGAATGATGACCAGAGAAGCACCTTGCATATTAATGCTAATGGACATTATGATCCAAACCCTTGGTCTTCGTCTCCTGCTCCTGCTCCTGCATGCTCGGGTTTCCCTTTCTCATATGATGATCTTCTCCCTTCCATTGCCCTGGGGTGTGCTTATAGGGCATGGCCACTTAGGTGGGCAAGCCCATTAGGCCCTCCAGGTTTCCACATAAATGTGGAAACTAATAACTGGATCATATAAGGTTATCTGAAAAAAGAGCTTGAATTTACCTAGATGGCCCGAGTTTTACTTATACAACTATCTTCAAGTAGTTATGGATAACCAAATGACATTACCAAATTGAGGTCTCATACTAGGAGCTTCATTTGGACCCAGTGTTCAGCCCGTGATTTTTTTGCACATTTATTAGTTATCCCCATTTATATGAAAATATTGGCACAAGAAAGTCAAATACAGACCATCAAAAAGTCAAATTTATTCTCCTTTTTTAGAAGAACAAACTTTATCGAGTTATTAGTTATCCTCAACACTAACATACTGGTCTGTGGAAGTAAAATGCCGAGGATCTTGGTTGATTTCATGCTCCTTGTTAGTAAACTGTAGAGTAATCAATTTTCCTTGACATGAAGATATTGGCCAGGTCTGAGATAAGTGAATACTTTCTAAAGTAATTGTGTATTAAATGCCTTATCTGTGCCTTTACCTGCTATGCTTCACTCTCTACATATAGGTTGGAATTGGTGAAGGCATTTCTCCATCTTCTGCAACTGATATTATTGCCAGGTAAGAAATATGTTATCTTTTATTTTTGATTTTCAGAAAAATATGTGCTGGAGGTCTTGTATCTGTATTTTCTACATGAATATTTTCTTGAAATGATTTCTAGCTTCTGAAACTTTTACTGTCATACTGTTGGTTGTGGGACTTGAAGCCTCTCTGTTTTTGGAGTAGTAAAAATGTTGGTGTACAAAGTTTTAATTAGCTATTCAGTTTTTTTTTATTTTTTATCGTTTGATAGGAAGAAAGGCTTTGGTTACAAGAAAAATTAAGAACTCTTTATCTTCCACGTCTCACTTTGGTGATTTTTTCTTGCTTTTAGGATTCCCTGAGTCTGATCTCTGTGGAAAATCCAAGGAAAAAAAAAGTAGAAGATGAGTGTCTGGTTACCCCATGTTCGAATGACCTCCATAATACATCTCTACTGGGCAAACACTAGGTTGCATATACAAGGGTGTGATTTTATGGAGGAACCCATTACTAAATTTATGAATTTATGGCATTCTTTGACATATTTTCTCATTTCACTCAAGAAACCTTCTCGTATATTTCAGGACCATAAATTATATCATTTATAACACTTTGCAGGACTGTACCACTAGAGGAGCGCTCAAGAGCTGTTGGCTTTGTTTTTGGTGGTTTGAGCATTGGAAGTGTTTTAGGGTATACCTAACAGATATTGAATTTGTTTTTATTTTCATATTTTTCTTGTGTCCATATTCAAGAATGATGTATTATCCCCTGAATCATGCAGCATTTGCAATTACTGCACTATAATATTCTGCAATTACACACAGGCTCCTCTTTGCTCCTCCACTTATCCAAGGTTTAGGATGGGAGTCAGTATTCTACATATTTGGACTCATTGGTTTAGTTTGGTAAGTGTCCTATCAAGTAGAAAAATTGACATAGATTTTATATGGAACATGTATGTTTTGAAATTTTTGCTATAATTTGGTGGGACAAATAGTATATTCCCTGTCTTATATTCTGTTTGTCTATTCAAACTTAAATTTTCAGTTTGTTTTATGACTCAGATTTCTGAGTTATAAATTCCATTATAAAATTAACCAGAATTGTTGTTTTCCACTTAATATAGAGACTTTTCATGATGCTTTTTAAAATGATTTATGTTTTAATATTTTGAAGGTGTGGAGGATTTGAACTTGTCAAAGAGCATTCGTCAATTGATAGAAAATTCATGCCTGGTGAGTAAATTATTTGAAGACCATTGTTTCTCTTCAATTAGAAATTAATGTCTATCAGAATATCTCTTGGATTTGAACCCTGAGAAATGAATGTGGAAAAACTTCACCGGGTTAGTCAAATAGATATCTAATAATTCTTGTGCTTGCCATTATCTCTTCGGAATCAAGAATGCCTCTGTAGAGAGACATCCATTGAGCGAAGAATCACAAAAATCTAATAATATAGAAAAGTAAGTTTGGTTAGGGATTTGGAGGATTAAATACAGTGTATGTCTTGTTGGGTCTTTGGGCAAGAAGTCCTGAGAGGCATCTTCGGGTTCAAGGGATATATGACAATGACAGAGTATTAATGTACGTGAGGTATAAATGCATACTGAGTATATTGATATAGACTGATCAAATTCTTGTTTTCAGTTATATCAGTTGCCATAATTTTCAAGGACTTGTTCGAGTTTACATGTTTTGATTTTTGATTTAAGAAAATAACATAGTTATCTATCAACAATTTACATCCTCTGGTGTTATTTAAAGATAAATAATTTGAGTATGTGAAAATTGCTTATTAGTTTATTTGATTTTTCGTGTAATCCCATGATGGCTTATTTGATGAATGTGAAAAGTATGTGGTGTTAGGCTATGGAATATCAACTCCATTGACTTCTGGGGATGAGTCAGAGACGCAGAGTACATCATTTACCGAGCTAACAAACTCCCTAAAGGTATCTTAATTCTTTCTCAAGGCCCTATTTAGTGTCTAAGATTCTGGAAGGAGATTGGATTTACCTCATGTTATTTTTTAGTAAGCTATCTACTCAATGGTAAAGCTTTTGACTAATTCTGACCATTTCCAGTGTCATCTAGAGTAGAAGGAGGAGAGAGAGAGGATTGGATGAGCAAAATACAAGGTGTATTATCATTTCATACAAAGATCACTCACCCCTATTCTAGTATTCCATATGATCAATCAATGGGCCTGCTATACCACTATACAATGATAAAATTATAGTGATAAGAAGGAAATAAATATGAAATATTTCTACCCCCTGGTCCCCAAAATCTATACCCCTTGACATGCTGATATGAGCCTGTTTCGAGACAGTCCTTGAGTCTGCAGGTATGAAAGTTGGTCCTCAGACCGAATTTTTGAAATGAATAAATTCCTCTTGAATAAATGAATTTTTGGTCCTCAGAACGAATGTATGGTTTCCTCCCCAAGACTTTGATGAAGTGTTGCTCCAGTTTCTATATGCTGGTCTTATCTCATTGGACTGGGTCATGCGCTATGCTGACATATGACCTGATTATCAGCAACTAGTTTAATGTGTGTTCTTATTGGATCTCTGGGTCTTAAAAATTGCCTTTAATCCATGGTGTCTTGTAGATTCTACACACCATAGCCCTGAATTACGCTTCAATGCTACCTGAACATATGTCTTATTCCTTACTCTTACAATGCACATGCAGAAGTGTGTTTGGAAAATGAATCACACGGCAAATCTGAAGAAATCTAATTTAACTGGAAGATATTACCTTAAGGAGGTGTGATATTTCCTTAAGCCCCATGCCAGTTCTTGGATGACCAGTAATGGAGGAGGGAGAGTTAAAACAGAGAGATGTCTCATCTTATACGGCTTTAATGGAGAGAGGGAGAGATCTCTCAAAAGGGGAGGAGTGATTGTGGAGAGAGAGAGAGAGGCAAATAAACTCTTCTTTAAGAAGACAATGTGGTGATGATTGCCTCTTTAGCAGTTGTCACATCATAAAAGAAAAATGATCCCCGATAAGAACAAAAAAAGGAGAGAGAATATAATGGGCAACGTGTCAGGTTAGGAGGCAAACACACACCCCAAATTTGGGTTCATGCATCACCCAAGTTGAGAGCAAGCTGGTGCTCACAGGGATGAGTAATATTAGGTTCTCACATTATAGTTATGCACTCCCCTGAGTTAAAAGGTGTCAAAATGGACGAAATTACAACTGTACCCAAGGTTTAGGAAAATTAGATTTATGTACTTTTATTATTTACTTTTATACCCATACAGCAAAGTGACGGTTAAGATGTCACCGATGTAACTTAACCGGTCACCTCAGCGTTATAAATACCTTCCTTGTGGAGGGATATGAAAAATATTCTTTCATTTTTCAACTCTTCAAACTCCTCAAATAGACCTCTCTACCTCATCTTTGAGTCTAGCACAATATATCCAAATCGTACATGGTATCAGAGTATTCCGCTTATTTCTACTACGAGCCAGAGGTGTGTTTTTCATTGTTTAGATTACTTCTATTGTTTTACGCCATCGGTCATAAACCATTAGGTTCTCACGAGGAATCTAGGAGGAGGGGAAGCTATCATCTAAGCTGAACCTATCAACCATATGGAAAGTGGGGGAGACAGTGGTAAAAGGAGAAAGCACCACAGGCTAGGACCACAACAACCTCCTAAGGCCTATCAATGACTACCAATGATAGATGGTTCAACCAACTACCGGTGGTTTCCCTAGAAGCCAATTTCTCAAGCCCTAATTATCATTTGTGGACACGGTATATTCAAACCATGCTCAGACTAAGAAATCTGGAAGACCATCTCACTACTGAAGCTCCTCCACAAGAAGAACCTCAACATAAGAGATGGATTGTTGAAGAAGAAATTTTATATACCTGGATTTTGGATTCAATGACAACTAGGCTAGCGAATTGGTTTATCGAATATTTAACTGTAAAAGAGATATGGGTGCTTCTCAGCAGTATCACTCGAAAAAAATGACAAAGCAAAAATTGCTCAGCTAGTAATCAATGCAGGAGCATTACAGCAAGGTGAAAAAATTGCATTAGCCTATGCCAATGAACTAAGGATGATCTATAGCGAACTTGATCACTATAGACCATCGGTCCATAGTGATCAAGTTCTCTTGAGGAGGAAGTCACACCTCTTTCCAACCTGATGACAATGTGTCAAATATAGCCTTCCGTAGGGTTTAGAAGTAAGATACAGAAGTACAGAGGAAAGAAGTTAATTCATTTCACAATCGCGATTACAATTTATAAGGTTCCTTTCTAACCGTTACTCATAACGGTAAATACAACGGTAACTTATGTCTAATTACAGCTAAGTCCCTATCTTCTGACACTTCCCCTCAAGCTGAGTGAATATCCATCAATCCCAGCTTGCTCCTTAGCTTCATAAAGTGCTCTTTGGGCAGTCCCTTGGTTAACACATCTGCTCATTGTTCAGCTGACTGGATATAAGGAATTCGAATATTATTTTGCTCCAATGTTTCTTTGATGTAGTGCATGTCAATACTAATATGCTTCATTCTATCATGTTGCACAGGATTGTGTGCAACCCGAATCGTAGATTGATTGTCACAGAAAACATTGCATGCGCCATTTATCTCGATCTTTAGGTCCTGTAATATCCTCTTGATCCATATTATCTCCGTAAGTCCATGTGCTAACGCCCTGAATTCCACCTCAGTGCTGGAACGTGCAACCACATCTTGTTTTTTACTCCTCCATATGACTAAATTTCCAGCTAGGAATAGACAATAACCAGATGTTGACCTGCGATCAGACAAGGACCCCGCAAAATCAGAATCAGTATAAGCGTCTAAATAGATCATACCTGATTTTCTGAAGTGTAACCCCAATCCTGTCGTGCCTTTCAGATATCGAAGTACCCGATGTGCTGCCTGCAAATGAGATAATCTAGGACTATGCATGAATTGACTAAGTATATTGACAACATAGGATATATCCGGACGAGTGTGTGCTAAATAGATTAGTCTCCCAACTAGTCGCTGATATTCTCCTGCATTAGTCTCCAGTTCATTTTCACTTAAATTGAATTTGTGATTCACTTCCATTGGAGTTTTCGCTGGTCGACAGTCCATAAATCCTGTTTCAGCCAGAAGATCTAAGACATATTTTTGTTGTGATAGCAGAATCCCATTTTTAGAATAAGCTATTTCGATCCCTAAAAAATATTTCATTCTCCCTAGATTCTTTATAGCAAACTCTTGCTTTAGTCCTTGCTCCAATTTAGCTCTTTCTGTGGGATCATTTCCTGTAATGATAATATTATCAACATATATCACTAATATAGTCAGTTTGTCCTTAGCTGAATGTTTATAAAATAATGTGTGATCTTCATTTGATTGAGAATAGCCGGATTTTTTAATGACTTGTGAGAACTTCCCAAACCAAGCTCGCGAAGACTGTTTAAGGCCATATAGTGATTTTTTTAATTTACATACTGAATTATTAGTAATCTGTCGTTTGGAATATCTAGGAGGAATTTTCATATAGATTTCCTCTTCTAATTCCCCATGAAGAAAAGCATTTTTTACATTATACTATTGTAATGGCCAGTCAAATTGGACTGCTAGTGCTATTAAGATCCTAATAGTATTCATTTTTGCTACAGGAGCAAATGTTTCCCCATAATCTATGCCGTATACTTGATTATAGCCTTGGGCCACTAGTCTGGCCTTATATCTTTCTATACGGCCATCCGACAAATACTTTATAGTAAATACCCATTTGCATCCAATTGGTCTTTTTAATGGAGGTAAAGGTACAATATCCCATGTATGGTTTGTTTCTAAGGCCTCTAATTCTTCTGTCATAGCTTGTTTCCAATGTGGGATGGTGAGTGCTTCATTAGAGTTCTTGGGAATATATTCATTCTGTAGAGAAGTCAAAAAAACCTTATGTTGATGTGTTGCCTTGGAAAATGTTAGGTAATTCTGCAAGGGGTAGGGTGTGGTTACTACTAATGTTTTACTTAACTGATTTCCTTGTGTGATCTCTGTGTTTCGGTTTTGTTTCCCATATTCCTGGGAATCATCATTCATAATATAAGGTATGTTTTCCTCATTTCCGTTATGCTGGTTTTCTATGGTCTTCTTCTTCTTCCTAATGTACACTTGATCATAGGTAGTTACTTTGCTAAAATTCTGTATTTCATCAGCTATGTCTGTGGGCTCACTCGTATGTGCAGAAATTTTTGCATGATTATCATTCCTTGGTATGCTAGTTCTGATGTAAGTATGACTTATCTTAGGTTGCAATTGAAACTCTCTTTGATTAGGAGCTGAGGTTTCAATTGGATTCTGATCTTTGTGATAAAACATATTCAATTCATTGAATGTAACATCACAAGATACTATAATTCTTTTGTTGGAAGGGAAATAACATTTATATCCTTTTTGTACATTGGAGTACCCAATGAATACACATTTAATCGCCTTGGGTGATAACTTATCCGTCTGATGTGGATAAAGGTGTACATAACACTCACATCCAAAGACCCTTTGTGGAAGGTCATTCCCAAGTTTTAGTGGATGTATACGTTGTGAAAGCAGTTGTAAAGGAGACTGATTTCCCAAGCTATGGCTTGCAGTCCTATTGGTCAAGTATGTAGCGGTTAACATTGCTTCTCCCCAAAGAAAGAGGGGTGCATTGCTTTGAATCAACAATGCTCTGCCTTTTTTTTTGGATAAGACCAATTCTCCTCTCTGCAATGCCATTTTGTTGGGGTGTGTAGGCACATGAGGTCTCATGTATTATACCCGTGTTAGTACAAAAATTTTGGAATTCATGATTGATGAAATCCTTTGCATTGTCTGTTTGAATCCTTTTGATTCTTCTGTCAAATTGTCTTTCGACCATTTGAGTGAATTGTTGGATTTTTATGTTGACTTCTGATTTATATCTAAGTAGATTAATCCATGTAAATCTACCGAAATCATCCACAAATATCAGAAACCATCTAAAACCATGTAAGTCCGTTAAATGTGCAGGACCCCATACATCACAATGGATAAGTTCAAAGGGATTTTTTCTTCTCTCTATATTGGTCGAAGGATGGGAATGTCGTTTATGCTTGGCCTTTTCACACACTTCACATACTAAGTGATCAACACAGATTTTCTTAAATTTTTCAGGAAACATACATTTGAGAATTTGAAATGATGGATGGCCTAATCTGCGATGGATTAGCATCAGCTCATCCTTTCTGTTGATGTCTGCTGCTGCTAAGACATTGCATTTAGGCAGAACATGATCTCCTGCTCCTCTAACTACCTCTGGAGGATGTTTATGTGTCGATAGGTAGTATAAGCCTTGACGGACTTCAGCAAGTCCAGTCTTCCACCTTTGCACCTTATTACACAGAAATGCATTGAGTCCATCAAATTCAATCTTATATGGGTAAAGTGATGCAACCTTTTGGACTGAAATGAGGCTAATAAATAATTGTGGAACATGAAGTACATGTTCCAATTTTCCTATGGGTTCTAATGAAATTACCCCTATTCTTAAAACACTCAAGAGTGTTCCATCGGCAATTTGAACTTTCTTGTTGTTTGGGCAAGGATTATAGGATGTGAAGAAATCAATCACTGGTGTCATATGGTCTGTGGCACCAGAATCTAAAATCCAAGTCTTACGGGGATCTATATGAGGTACCTTATCTATAATTGAAAAAATCTTATCCAAAATTACGTCCTTACCAGAATTTGCCACTGAGGTAGATCCAATGATAGATGATGAACTTGAAAGGAGATCCTCCAATTGCTTCAGTCTTGCTTTTAATGCTTCGATCTCGTTTTTGTCTGCTGGTGGTTGAATGTGGCAGTTAGGTTGGAGGTTGAGTGGGGGTTGCTGATGTTGAGAGTTGACAGTAGAGGCATTGGAAGAAGTTGGGGTTGGATATGAATGATGCTGCCAATTTCTTCCATGATGCTGCTGCCAATTTCCTCCATGAGAAACCATATGACTTTGACTAATCATAGGCCTTCCATGTATTTTCCAGCAAGTTTCTCTTGTATGTCTGTATCTCTGGCAAAAATCACACCAAAGGTTATCCTTGGCATCTCCCTTCTTGCGTTGATATCCCTTCTTTGATTGAGTATATGATGGTTTTTGGGGCATTTGTACTGTTCCTGTGTTATTAGACTGTCACTGCCCATTTGTAGAGGTATTAGGAATTGGGATTGTAGTGGCTGATTTAGTTAGGAAGATTTGGCTTTCTTGTCGATGAGGTGCTTGCATAGCTTGCAGTCTTGATTCTTCCTTTATTACATGGATTACTGATTCATCAAAGGATGCTGATCTTTCTCGATTAAGCAGAAGGCTTCTAATCGTTTCAAATTCTGGTCTTAAACCGGTCAAAAAAGCATAGGTTCTTCCTTTGAGAATATATTCTCTTCCCGTTGGGTCTGTCGGAAGAGGTTGATAAAAATCAATCTCATTCCATATAGCAGTCAGCTCATTTGAATACTCAAGAACACCCCGCTGCTCCTGACGGAGTTCTATGGACTTTCTATTCAATTCTGCCATTTTCGATTCATCTTCTAGCTTCGAATATAATCGAATGATGGTTTCCCAAATCTCTTTGACAGATACGTAATCGATAAATCTGTCACAAATTTCTGGTTTCATGGAATCTAATATCCATGTAATGAGGATTTCTTCTTCTTCCAGCCACTTATAATATTGTGCATCATCTTCATTTTGATGCAGGGATTTGTGAGGTGGCCTTCAAGCTTTACGGGCTTTAGCGTCCTCTCCACCCATCGTCTCCAATGGTAGAGATTGTGACCGAGTGAAGAGGTTTCGAGCAGCTTGTTGGTAGATGCATGACGGTATTGATAATGGATGAAGAAAGGCTGAGTTTAAGAGGTATAACCGTAGATGAAGCATCAATTTTGTTCTCGTGAATCGTAGCAACAGATGGTTGATCTTTTCCCGTCGCCATCGCCTCGTGGTTATTTATAGACAATCCCGCAGGTTAGCAGATCGGGTCGAAATGGTGATACCTCTCTTTGTCAAAATCCCGCAGGTTTCTATGACCTTTACGGGATCGATCTATGTCCGTGTGTCGATCGCGCCGATCGAATAAAGTATTTCAGGTATGCAGGGGGGGTTTTATGGGGTGAGTGAGGCGGCGACCTCGGAGTGGAGTGCTCGACGAGGGTCCACGAATCTCAGCAGGTATGCAAATAAAAACGATCGCGTTTCCACAGGTAAGTAGCGCGGAAATGCAAAAAAATATAAGATTTCGTTTCCGATCAAGTAGCACGTTTCCGCAGGTAAGTAGCGCGGAAATGAAAATAAAAAATCCCGTTTCCGATCGAGTAGCGCAGAAATCTCGATCTCGTTTTCTCAGGTATGATCACAGCTCGGTAAGCAGGTAAAAATCCCGTTTCCGCAGGTAAGCAGCTCAGAAATAATTTATGCAGATCAAGAAAAAAAAACGACCGCGTTTCCGCAGGTAAGCAGCTCGGAAATGGTTGTCTTCCTCCTTTCCGCAGATAAGCAGTTCGGAGAGGTGATAATTTTGTTTCCGCAGGTAAGCAGTTCGGAAACAATGATCTTCCTCGTTTCCGCAAGTACGCAGCTCGGAACGAGAGTTTCTTTGTGAGGTGATGAACTATCTGAGCTTTTCCTCTGTAGTTTCGCCTCCGATCGTATGCTCTGATACCATGTCAAATATAGCCTTCCGTAGGGTTTAGAAGAAAGATAGAGAAGTACAGAGGAAAGAAGTTAATTCATTTCACAATCGCGATTACAATTTATAAGGTTCCTTTCTAACCGTTACTCATAACGGTAACTACAATGGTAACTTATGTCTAATTACATCTAAGTCCCTATCTTCTGACACAATGTAAGGCCAGATAACACATAAACATTACCTTTTAACATGTTTCCTTCATATTATGTTAGGAGGAAAAATAAACTACCCGAGAGAACCAATCAAACACAACAACTTCCATCTTTAGAGGAGGAAGTCACACCCCAACAAGATGACCCTTATGAAGAAGAAATCCTACCCATAGCCCTATGAAAAGGAATGTGAGCATGTGTCAAACCACTTCCTCACTCCACAGTGAATTTTATGAACTATGGAAAAATATCACCCCAACATAAAAGTTTCCTTACTGCACTTAATTCCACTATTGTTCCACACAGTTGAAGAAGTACTTCCGTAGGCACACTGGAAAAAGGCAGTGGATGAAGAGATGGAAGCATTAAAGAAAAACCAAACCTAGGATATTGTGGAGGAAAAAAGAGGAATAAAACTAGTGGGATGTTTTTTTTTTAAAAGAGGGAGAGGAACACCCGAAATGGCGCCCCCTGATGTCATTGATATAATGACGCAAGGATACAAGTCAATTGTTATAGGGGCACAAGGTGTGAGGGGCTTGAACCACCTCTGTTCCAGGAAACGACATACCCCCCCGCAGCGTGTATAATGGCATCGCTCGAGGGAGTTACACCCCTGAAGATGGCCTCATTCCTATGGAACCATATTGCCCATAACGTGGCGAAGGCTCGCCTCCAGTCCGTCTCCCGTCTGAAAGAGCCGTCCATAAGGGAGCTCCAGAACGCCTCGTCCAATGACGCAACAAGACGAGCAACCCCCGCCGCCCGCCACGCTTCCTGTACTATCGAGCACGTGAAAAACAAGTGTGGACAGTCCTCGTCCTCCCCAGCACATGATGGCTCCTGGAAACATGTGAAGGCGTATGACTCTCGTCAATCAGGCTACAGCACAAGAGTAGCCTACCGAAGATACAGATCTTTTGCAAAAGCCGTTGCTTCCATACTACCCGGAAGCGCCAAACAAGAGTAGCTACTTCTGGGACCTCCTGCCCTCAAAGGAGGCGATATACCTCCTTAGTCGAAAATCTGGAGTGGCGCCATATCCAAGCGTCTTGAGTCCCCGCAAGCGGTCTCAAGTTGGCGAGGCGAATTTGCAAGGACATAAAGTCAGCCAACCTTTGATTAGACAACGCCTGGGGTAGGATCGGAGTCCAGGTGCCAGTCCACATTGTCTGGACCATGGCTGGTGGGTCCAGTGCTAGGGCGTAGAGGCAGGGAAAATCGACACCCAATCGTCCTAGTTCGGACCAGTCGTCCTCCCAAAACCGGAAAAATGCCCCATCTCCCAGCTGCGGCCTTAAGAAAGATTGGACAAGCAGGAAAATCTCACGGATGCCCGCCACCACAGGGGAATCTCCTCGGCGTGGGGTCGTCGACATGCTCCAATCAAGGGAGTGCCCCTACTCCTCACGGAGAAGAATGGATACCATGTCATTAGACGGCTTCATCACCCGAATTACCCACTTAGATAATAGTGTTGTGTTGGTGTGTTGCAGATGATGTACGCCCAGGCCACCGTGTGCGACCGGCCGACATACCGTGCTCCAGGCGACAAGGGCGCCCCCTCGAGCGACGTCTGACCCACGCTAGAAGAAACTCCTCATAGCCCCCTCGAGCCGGTGTCGTACCCCTGCCGGCATGCGAAAAGACAGACATAAAATAGGTCGGGATGGCGGATAGGACTACCTTCACCAAAACTAGCCAATAAAACTAGTGGGATGTCGACACAGCCTTAGCGCAGGAACAGTGAAGAACAGTGGCTTGAATCCACAAACCTTGATCTTCAAGAAAGGGTTAGAGTTTGAATCCACATAACTAATCTCTTCAACCCTTAAATCCGCAATGGGGTGTACTTGAATCCACAAGCACAGAGTACTCTCTAACAAGGAGAACACTCAGAAAGAAAGCAGAGCTATCAAAATGGGATAACTTCAAGTTATGTCTTCAAGGGTTATAATCGAGTAGAGGCCTCAAAAAGTGAAGAGTTGTCCAAATGATTTGACCCTTGAAAAGACAACACAAAAGTTTTGAAAAGATAACTTTGGCAACATGCATGAGTCAGAGACAGAATTGACAAAAAAAACAATAAAGTTCCTAGGCCCTGTCACGCCTCAGCAGACAGATATTTGCATATTCCAAGACATGTAGAATCTTTTATTAATATTAGTGGGTCTCAAGGTGATCTTCTACAAAATCTGTCAGGTTCTAGAGATTCTCTCTTGGCCCAATTAGCTTTAAATGGGCCTCTAATGTGAACTTGTCGAGCTTTACATAAATGGGTTGTTGGGCTCTATTCTAGGCTACATCAGATGTAGATGAATATTTTCTATTAAATTTAATTTAGATAGAATTTTAGATAGGTATAAAGCTCGAGTGGTAGCAAAAGTATACACTCAAACCTATAGTATAGACTACAAAGAAACATGTGTTCCAATAGCTAAGATGAATACTGTTAGGATATTGATTTCGATGGCAGTCAATCTAAATTGGAAACTTCACCAATTTGATGTTAAAAATGCATTTCTGAATGGGGATTTAGAGGAAGAAACTTATATGAGAATACCACCTAGATATGAACAAGTGGAAAATAGAACTTAAGTGTGTAAGTTGAAGAAGACACTGTATGGATTAAAATAATCTCCTAGGGCTTGGTTTGGTAAATTCATACTAACCACGAAAATATTCGGATACAAACAATGTAACGGAGATCATACTCTATTCTACCAACATTTTCCAATTGGAGGAGTTACCATCCTAATAGTATATGTTGATGATATTATCATCATAGGAAATAATGACTTGCAAGTCATTAAATTAGAAGAGTACCTGACCTCACATTTTGAGGTGAGCAAGTTGGGACCCCTCAAGTACTTTTTGGAAATTGAGAGAGCACAGTCCCTAGATGGGTACTTAATGACTCAACAAAAATATATACTGGATCTCTTAAATGAAATAGGACTAACAAACAGGAAAATTAGTAAGACGCATATATAAATAAATCATAAACTAACACTGAAAGAGGATGATCTTACAATAGAAATCCGCTCATATCAAAAACTGATTGGTAAGTTTCTATACCTAGCTCATACTCGTCCTAACATATCATATTCAGTTAATGTGTTAAGTCAATTCATGCACATCACAAGAAGAACCCACTATCAGGCAGCTCTTCGGATACTAAGATATTTAAAGGGGACCATTTGGTCTTGGCCTCACATTCAAAAAAACAAGTAAGTTGGATCTCCTATATTCATTAATTCTAATTATGGCGGATCTTTGGTTGACCGCAGGTATACAACTGGGTACTGTACTCTATTAGGAGGTAACTTGGTCACTTGGAGGAGTAAAAAAGAGGGAGTAGTGTCAAAGTCAAAGTAATGAGGCTGAATTTCACGCTTTATCCAGTGACATAGATGAAGTACTATGGATTAGAAGCATATTAAAGGAACTAAAAATCCCTCTGGAAGGGCTAATTAAAATATTCTGTGACAACAAATCTACGATCTATATTGCTTGTGACCCAATGTATCACAATGGGATCAAGCATGTGGATATTGACCGGTTCTATATCAAGGAAAAGGTTGAAGAAAAGATCATACGTACAGATTATGTTCCCTTTGCAGAGCAGTGTGCTGATACCCTCACTGCTCTGCCAGACAAGAACTTTACTAAATTAGTCTCCAAGCTTGGAATGAGAAGCCTACATTCCTACACTTGAGGGGGAGTGTTAAAATGGACGAAATTACAATTGTACCCAAGAAATTAGGAAAATTAGATTTATACCCTACCACAAAGTGACCGTCAAGATGTTACCGTTGTAACTTAATGGTCACCTCAGTTTGTATAAATACCTCCCTTGTGGAGGGATATGAAAAACGTTCTTTCCTTTTCCTTCTCTACCTTATCTATGAGTCTAGCACAATATATGCAAATCCTATAAAAGGTTATATGCCTTCTATCATTTTTGTCATTTTCTCTCTCCCTCCGCTTTTATGCACTCTATTCCATTCCTCTTCCCTCTCAAATTGTCATAGTCAAAGTCAACTTAACCCCTTGTAAATGTCAGTCCAAGGTCCACGATTCCTTTCATGTGACTTTAGCTCTTGATGAGATTACATGAAGGTGAGAAATCATGGTACTATAATTGAACTGACTAAGTAAATTCGAGAGCATAAGCAAATATAAGATCATGTATGATAAATATTACTTTTTAAATTTATCCTTGGTTTTCCTTGGTGCATTAGTATGTGACTCAGTATCTATCTTATTGAAGTTAGAAGATCTGAGGGACTATATTTTTTAATAGATAACTAGACTTTATACAAACCTCAGGTTGGAGGTTGAATTTTT
This sequence comes from Lemna minuta, assembly GCA_024174645.1. NCBI lineage: Eukaryota > Viridiplantae > Streptophyta > Magnoliopsida > Alismatales > Araceae > Lemna > Lemna minuta. The sequence goes on from CM044113.1 coordinate 14,286,499, forward strand.
TGCCTTAATCACTGTAAGACTTAAGACTCCAGTGCATGTGCCACTCCAGCTTATGGCTCCACACTGGACTGGGGCGAATGGGCCACACCTCGGCGTGGAGATTCCCCTGTTATTGTGGGTCTTCGGGGGATCTTCCCGCTGGTTCAGTCCTTCTTCCGGCCCCAGCTGGGGGACGGGGCTGACTTCAGATTTTGGGAGGACGACTGGTTGGGGCAGGGGTCGGCTGGCTGGCGCCTTCCCCTGTCTCTACAGCCTTGCCCCGGCCCCGAACACCATAGTCCGGTCGGTATGGACTGGCAGACTGGACCCTGACGCTACCACTAGCACTCTCGGACCAGCGATTGGCTGATCTCCTAGGCCGGCAGTCCCAGCTAGCAGACATTAGGCCTTTGGAGGCAACCACGGATGTGTGGGTCTGGCGGCAACCTCGCTTCTTGGCCAAGGCGACATATCGCCTCCTCTGTGGGCAAATGCCCCTCGAGGACCCTCACTTTATTTAGAGGTGTAGTTTGGTTTGGAAGCAATGCATTCCGCTGAAGATTCGAATTTTTGGATGGCTTCTCTTATGGCGGCAGCTCATGACCCAGGTCGTGCGCCAGCAGCATGCTTCCGACACCTCTGTGAGTTGCCCTCTCTGTGATGGGGGCCCAGAGGATTGCTCCCACCTCTTCTTCCTATGCCCGTTGGCTCAGGCGGCATGGAGGGTGGCTGCGGTGGTCCGTCTCTCCGTGACATCCGAGGAGGCATTCTGGAGCTCCCTATCGGGGGTTTCTTCAGGAGGGAGGCGGATTTTTCGTCACACTGTGGGCAATCTGAATCCACAAGAATGAGGTTGTCTTCAGGGGAATCACCCCATCCGGCGATGTCATTATACACATTGCCGAGGGGTTTTATTTTTCTTGGCACCGAGGCGGCACATGCCCCTCTAACTATGTACCCCTGCTACGATAGACCTCGCTGTCATGCTTTTCATTAACTCAATGGAAATTGGGGGCACCGTTTGGGGTGCTTCCCTCCCTTATTTCAAAAAAAAAGAAAAAACTTAGACTCCAGTGCATCTTAAATGGGCTCTAAGTTTATATAAGAGGTATCCAAAAAAATAGAAGTTGGAGCTCTAAAATAAAGATTAAAGGGTGAGACAAATTTCACTGTTAATTATTATAGTCTTGACTCATCTCACTAAACTGTTTCCTAAATCTTCATCCACCGGAAATAAAGCAGATTTTTGTTCAGTCTTTATACTGATATTGCACCAATTAATTATTAGGATATACCGTGGAAGGCATTCTTTAAGAGCCCTGCTGTTTGGGCAATGATATATGCCCACTTTTGTGGAAGTTGGGGCCACTACACTTGCCTGTCCTGGCTTCCCACGTACTTCAGGTATCTTTTCTAAATAATCATTTTTATTGTTTTTCTTGTAAAATAATAATCAAAGTCAGATGAGAGATATCAGAGTTTGTTGTTTCATTGATGTCCTGTACTGCAGTGAGGAGCTGGACCTGAACCTTACAGAAGCAGCATGGGTGAGTATTGTGTCACAGCATGTTCTCTCATCACCCCTGCTCTGTTCTTTATCTGATAAACATTCAATCCAATCTTCCTTGATCCTTCCATCTTCATTGTTCAACCTTTGTTATTATGTTAATGGTACCACTTCTAATCTACATCAATAGAGCCTTCGTTTGAAGGACTGTATCGTTTTCTTTCACATATTTATTTTCCAGGATATCAAAAGTAAATAAATTTCTCTTTTTCTCTCTGAACATTTAAAAACATGCTGGAACGTTTCTGTCATTTTTATCTTTTTTTGGCACAATTTCTCAATGACTAGCGATCAATTTCAGGTCACAGTTCTCCCTTCCTTGGGCTCAATTCTTGTCACTTCCTTTGCAGCGACTTTTGCTGATAATTTGATCTCACGAGGAGCTGAGACTACCATGGTACTGAAAAGAAAATTGCTTTAGAAAAGCTAAACTGAAAATAAATATTTTTAAATTTGGAGAAAAATTTATTGTCTACATTTTTTTTAAGATTAAGAACTTGGATGCAACCACACATACAACTCTGGCTCACTAATGTGGAGTTTCAGGCAAGGAAAGAGAAAAGATTGTGCTTCCACTCTGATCAGAAGTTCAGTCTGGACACATGCACAAAATGGCTCAATGTCATCATGAATGATGGAGACCAAACAACCAAGGAAGAAGTGGAGGCATATTGGGGACCAGTGGGTAGTGAGGTGGTCTGAGAGGAAGCAATATTGGCAGTTTAGGTGTCCTTTAATTCTGTGGGAGGATTTACCTCTAACTCTACTATGAAGCCTGAAGTGGAGCTTAATGCCCCTAAAATAGTCGTGATTGTTGATATAGGGGTTATGCATAATTTCTATTTTAAGAATTTGATTCTTGAACTCCAATTACTGTGGAGAGAGATGAGGCAGTATGACATTTGATTGGGAGATGGGCTAGTTGTCCAAGGAAATTGCATATGTAGGGACATTCCATTGGAAATTGTCGATATTCAGCTGTGATTTTTTTAATCGAAAGAGAAAGGGAGAAAAATTTAAAGAAAAAAGGATGTCCTTTACTTTAATTACTAGCATCATATATATAGAGATTGCATAACGGCTACATTACGACAGTAAGTATGACTTTCGGAGATTACTTCTTGTGAAAGCGTCCCTCAAGCTGAGGAGTGGATGTCTATCAATCCAAGCTTGCTAATTAACTTCATAAATTCGTCTTTTTATATTCCCTTGGTTAGCACATCAGCCCATTGCTCCGATGAGGAAATGTAAGGAGTACTCATTCTGAGATTCTCCAATGTTTCCCTAATCCAGTGTCCATCAATATTGACATGCGTCATCCGATCATGCTATATTTGATTGTGGAAGACACTTATGGCTGACTGATTGTCTCAGAAGATTCTCATATGGTCTTCTATCTTAATCATGAGATTATTTAGGAGCTCTTTTATCCATACCACTTCGGAGAGCCAATGAGCTAAAGGCTTGAAGTTCCGCCTCAGTACTAGATCTTGAGACAACTTCTTAATTTTTACTCCTCCAAGTGATAAGGTTTCCGACTAGAGATATACAATATACTGTGGTTGACTTGATAAGTGACTACCAAAAAACCAGTTATCACAACTAGAGAAACAACAAATTCAGAATCAGTGTAAGCCTCAAGGGTAAGATTACCTTGGCATTTGAAGTGAAGACCATAACTAGTTGATCCTTTCAGTTACCAAAGTACTCTGTGCAGCTTGTAAATGGGATATCCTAGGGCTATGCATGAATTGACTAAGGATATTAACCGCATGTGTAATATCTGGAGGTGTATGTGTTAAACAAATTAACTTTCCAATTTTCCTTAGGTATCTTCCTATGTCGACCTTTTCTTCACTTTCATTAAAGGCTAATTTATGATTTACTTCAATAGGAGTCTTAGCAGGTTGACATTCCATAAACCCTATTTCTATCAGCAAATCAAGGATGTATTTCTTCTGAGACAGCAGAATTCCTTTGGGAGAATGTGCTACTTCAATTACCAGAAAGAACTTCATATTTTCTTATCGCAAACTCATGGATCAGTCCTTCCAATTTTGCCCTTTCTTCAGGATCATTTCCTGTGATGATGATATCATCAAAATATACCACCAATATGGTTACTTTCCTATCCTAGAGTGTTTATAAAATAGGGTATGATCTCCATTTGATTGGAGGTATCCTTCTTCTCTCTTGACTTGGGAAGACCTGCCAAACCATGCTCGAGGAGATTGTTTGAGTCTGTATAAAGCCTATTTTAATTTACACACATCATTACTCTGTTGCCATAGGTTAGATGTTCTAGGGGGAATATTCATATATATATTTCTTCCTCTTGTTTCCATGCAAGAAGGCATTGTTAACATCATATTGTAGTAAGGGCTAGTTGAAATGTTTCAGCAATGATACTAGAACTCTTACGGTATTCATCTTTGTCACTAAAACAAAAGTATCAATATAATCAATTCTGTATGTCTGAGTGAAACCTTGGGTGACTAATCGGGCTTGATATCTTTCAATGCTATCACATGTTCGATACTTTTTGGTGTAGACCCATTTACATCCAATCTTCGTTTTCATAGGTGATAGTTGAACCACCTCCCATTTCTGATTTTCTTCTAGTGCCCTTAATTCTCCCTCCAAAGCCTTTTTCCCATGTGATAAAGAGAGAGCTTCATCACTGTTTTTTGGAATATTTTCATAATGTAAGGAAGTTAGGAAGGTTATATATGGGGTGCTTACCTTCATAAATTTAAGGTAATTACTTAAAGGGTATGGTGTGGTCTTTACACCCTCTTTATATTTTGATTGATCTGTGTTGTCTGAGGTAGTTTCTGAACTTGTATGTTTCTCATTAACCATCTGTCCATTCTCCTTGGTTGAAGGTGGTTCACTGTTGAGTTTTTTATGATTTGCAATTCGGTGTTCACCACAGCCATCGTGTTTCTTTGCGGTGCAATTATCTTCTTTGATTCCATCTAGATTTCCGTCTTTTACCTTTTTTCGCCATTTATAAACATGTGCGTGTGTCGATACCTTGTTATAATTTGGAATGTTGTAAATAGCTGCTGATTCCACAAATTCAGATTCATTGATCTTCTCTCAACCTTCAATCAAAGGAAGGTAAAGACACAGTAGATTGGTATTCTGTTCTAACTCTCCAAATAAGTTTAGTCAACTCCTCACTTTGACTATTAGGGGGAGCTCGACACTCATTAATTGGAGGTTCTTGCTAGAACTAATTCATCTCATGGAAGGTAATATCTATAAATGTTATTATTTCTCGTCCATCAAATGGCTCTGGCTGAAAGTGGGCTTTCCATTAATCTTCTAACAAGTTTCCATGGTGTGTCGATGTCTCCAACAAATGTCACACCAGAGTACATCTTTGGCATCCCCCTTTTTCGCGCCCACGGAGTTTTCGCCAGACGGTCTTTGCCAGTAGTGCCATCCTACCCGCAGGGTTTGATGGCCCGAAATTGACTTGGCTTCGCCACGTACGGTTTTGAAGCCGAGCTTTTCCAGCAATGGGGCCTAGTACTAGAGGATTGGGTAGTGGGTTGTTTCACATTAAACACCTGCATGAGATCAGTAGTGTTTGATGGGAGATCCTTGTATTTGAACCGGATTGGCTTTGCTAAGGCATGCTTGACTTTCTACAGGAGTCAATGTGCCATAGATAGTAATTGAATCTCCTCCTTGACTACTTGGTTAACTGATTCATCAAAGGATAGCTGATGCTCCTGATTAAACAATGAGTTGCGAAGATTCTCAAATTCAGGACGCAATCCAGCTAAAAAATGGTAGTTTCTCCTCTTGAGTATGAGTCTCTCGCCATAGGATCGGTTAGAAGGAGATGAGAGAAGTTAATTTCATTCCATAGGGATGTTAGCTCACTTTAATGCTCTAATACACTTCTGTTTTTTTGCATTAATTCCCTGGCTTTCTTGTTAAATTCCACAATTCTTGATTCATCTTCCATTTTGGAATATAAGCAAATCACAGCCTCCCAAATCTTTTACTGATTTATAATCTATGAATCAGTCACTAATTTTGGGTTTCATGGAGTTTAACATTCACATAAGCAGCATATCCTCCTCGTCAATCCATTTCAGATAATTCACCTCTCCTTCCTTCGGGCGCAGTTTTGTTAGATGATCATCGAGCCTTTGAGGCTGTAGCGTTTCAATAAATCTACACCATTGATAGAGTTTCCTGCTGGTGAAGAGATTGAGGGGAGCTGTAGTTGGCAGATGAATAATGAATCCTACTGCTGTACTTGCCTAGGCAATGGTAGGTTGAGTAGAGGATATAGGGGTATATTGAATAGAAGATAAACCTTTCCCTCTTCCTTTGTCAAAAGCCAGTTGTGGCTCCACCTCCTTGGCCATGGGAGTGCTAGAAGAAAATATACAGCCTAATGTATCCCAATTAAAGGAAGCTGTCGGGGCAGCATATAAAGAAGATGTGGAAGAATATCTTCAAAAATAGGTACTTTACCACAGGTGAATTGAATTTGGGCTTCACCCAATTTCAGAGATTGCTGCATAAATACGATCTCTGCAAAGTATAGAGATAGATTTTTGAGTACTTAACAACTTTTGCAGAGAAAGGCAAATGTTCCCACAGAAACATGAAAACACTCCCGCTCCTGCAGATAGGCAGCTCGGGATAGAGAATCAATTTTCCTATAGAGGGACTACCATTGCCGCAGATGGGCAGTTCAGGACAGAACAACACAATACCAATTCTCCTATTTCTCAACCCCCAGGTGAGCAGATACAAGAAGATTGCAGAAAATGGTGCTGATCATCGATTCCATAGGGTTCCCCGCAGAGCTGGAGATTGGGAATGCCTGAAGAAAAAAATGGTCAATACTTTCGATGCGTAGCATGTTCATTTCGCTTCTGTAGCTGAGGGTTACAATCTTCTGCCTTCAATCTAGTGCTCTAATAGCATGTTGATATTCAGCGGTGATTTTTTGAACAGAGGGAGAAAGGGAGAATGATTTAGATAGAAAAGGATGTCCTTTACTTCATTACTAGCATCGTTTATATAGAGATTACATAACGGCAACATTACAATGGTAAGAATGACTTTAGGAGATGACTAAAATGCCCCTTTTTTCTAACATAAATGTAAAGTATTACTGTGGTTTAAGACTTCTTACCACTTTCCCTCAGCAGTGCTGACCTTCTTGGAATGCAATGGCTGGTGACTTTGAGGGTGGGACTTACTCACATTTCAAGACCTTGCTATTGAGGTTCCTGGTGGATGGGAAGGTACACACTGCATGGAGAAAGTGGATTGCAAAGGGCATCAATTGCCTATAAAAAAATTAAAGGGTGGAAACTCTCTAGTGGTGCAGTTACATTGCATCTGCACTGAGTTTTCCACTGCAGAGGCACCATAGAATTATCCATTATTTTTGCAACTGCAGAGCTTGTACCCAGTGGTTCTCCTCCACACATAGAACTACCCCCACACAGAGAGTTAGATCATGCTATTGACCTCATTTCAGGGGTTCCTCTGTTAATCAAAGGCCCTATTGGTACTCCTATTCATAAAAAACAAGATAGAGAAACTAGTTATTAGTACACCAAGAAATAAGATCTCTTCGTGGGACAAATAATCCAGTTTTCGAAAAGCCCTGACATAAATCCAGTGTTATGAGTGCAGAAGAAGGATGACAGTTGGAGGTTTTGTGTCAACTGCAGACCACTTGAATAAGTCACTGTTCTTCTCGGACTTCCTATACTGGTGGTGGATGACCTACTTGACGAGCTCTACGGCATGGCAATGTTTTCAAAGATTCATTTGACATCAGGCTATTATTAGATTTGAATGAAGCTCGAAAAAATCAAAATGACATTCGACCCTCATGAAGGGCATTATGAGTTCAAAGTAATGCCATTTGGCCACTACAATGTGCTGCAAACTTTTTAATCTCTGAATCAAAATTTTCAGCCTTCTGAAAATTCTTCCTCATATTCTTCAATGACATATCGATTTGTATTCCAAACATGGGCACCCATGAGGAGCACATAAGCAAGATATTCACGATTTTATCAGATAGTCAATTACATAGCAGTGTCTCTAAGTGTCAGGTCGGTAAAGAGAGATTAAAATACTTGGTCCATTGGATCTGGAGAGAGGGGGTCACCACAGCTTAGGATAAGGGCACGGCTATTAAATTGAGCGACAATTCCTACCAACATTAAGCAATTATGCAGTTTCTTGAGTCTGGCTGGTTATTATCGGCAGTTTGTTAAGGGTTTTGCTGTGATTGTATGGCCTTTAACCCATTTGCCAAAAACTTATGGAGGGGTTTGGACTGAGGAAGCCCAAAGTGAATATTGAGGCTCTTAAGGAAGCATTAATATAACCCCTTGTGTTAGCTCTTCTCGAAATCCTTTGTGATGGAGACAGATGCCTAAGGACAAAATAATGGTGGAGTACTTATATAAGATGGCCAGTCTATTGCCTTGTACATCCAAGATTTATTAGGCTTGTCAGCATGAAAATTGGCATATGAGATTGAGAGGTTTGCTCTGGTGATGGTGGTTAGGAGGTGGAAGAACTACCAAATTTGTCCCTTCCTCATTGAGACAGACCGATACTGTCTGAACTATAAAAATATGAGACTTTAGGTTATTGACTAATCTGTCCATTGAAGAGTTATCAAAATATGATGTAGCTCCAATTCATCTCTCTCTACCTTCCACTGCATTTGGTTTTTAATCAAGTTAGGCACATGATGTGCCATTCTTCTTGACCCTCTTTCTTCTCATTTCTTTATCAAGATTATGTGTCATTCTACCAGTCATGTGCATAATGTGCCCTTTATACACTGCCGTCTCTCTCTCTCTCTCTCTCTCTCTCTCTTCTTATCTTCTGCTCATGTGTCATGTACTAGTCTTCCTATCTCTTTCTCTCCCCTCTATTACAGTTTATTTTTGTACAAGTTTGTGCATGATGTGCTATCTCTCTCTCTCTCTCTCTTTCTGATCTCTTCAATTGCATTATGGGCCATTGTATTTTTCCTCCCTCCCTCCATTATTCTAAGATTTATTTTTATATCGTTTTATGTGCATGGCAAGTAACTTCTATTCCACTCTCTCCCTCCCCCCTCATGGTGATTATTTTTTATACCAATATTTTGCATGATTTGAAATATCGACTGCACGCCCTACCTTCCTATCTCTTCATCTTAGCTACATAGAATTCTTTCCGTCTCCCTTCCCTATGTCTCTCCCTTCCTCCCACAAGAACACACAATTTTTATCCTTCTTGTAAAGCTACTTGAAATGTTTTCTCATATTTTCTTTCATAAAAGGTGAGGAAAATCTGCCAAGCAATTGCCTTCTTATCTCCTGCAATCTGCATGACTCTGTCCTCTGTTGACTTGGGCCTTCCCCACTGGCAAGTTGTTGCTGTGCTCACTGCTGGCCTCTCTCTCTCCAGCTTTGCTCTCTCAGGTAAAACCCCCTAGTGACCTTTCTGCCTCATACGTATACTCACTAATTTTGTCTCATTATTTCACGATTCCTAACACCATAGAATAATGCTGTTCATTTGCTTTGTGATGTATTCATGGGGAACATCAAATCTTGATGATTGATAAAATCATAAAGTAGGATGATCATGATTAATTAAGCCGTTTTCTTTTCAATCAGTTAGCAACATGAAAGTCATAGTCCCTCTTTAATGAGGAAATCATACAACAGTATGTCCATGATTGATAAACCATAATCCTATAAATTAATAGCATCATAGAATAGTGTATTGGCATATTTACCCTTTGATGTATGATTAGAAAGATATTAGAATAGTTGGCGCGTCATTGATATGATCTTATACAGTTTAATATTAAAAATACACTTGAGATCATTAACATGATTGTGTAAATAGTAATGTCAATGATGTATAAGAATGTTTCTATGGTTGATAAATCATGACAATAGAGAACCATAATTCATAAGACAATCGTTTACTTGATCACTTATGACTGGATAGAGACATAGAATAGCCTATTCATGATCGGTGGAATCATACATTGTTATTGAATAAAAACTTTGAATAGAATTCTGGGGGATTTATTGAAAAGCAAGACAGAAGAAAATCATCTGTGATCAAAACAGAATACAGACAAAAATTCATCTGATTTAATTTAGCAGAGATTTTTTGCTCTAAAAACAATTAAAATTTTCATGTTCCCAAAAGGGTATAAAAAACTAATTCCTGGAGTATTGATGGAAACAAAATCTCCAATTTTAACTCTACAACTTACAGTTGTTGTCTCTTTTATTCTTTTTTTCTTAATTGCAGGGCTCTACTGCACCCATCAGGATATCTCTCCTGAGTATGCCAGTGTGCTTTTGGTAATTCTCTCGTCTTACTATTCCTTACTTCTCTCTCTCTCTCTCTCTCTCTCTCTCTCTCTTGCTTTCTCTTATCTGTTCTCAACCATTACTTCAAAAAGGTGTAATTTAGTATGCCCTCTTCTTTCTCTCTCTCCTCTTACTATTCCTTACTTCTCTCTCTCTCTCTCTCTCTCTCGCTTTCTCTTATCTGTTCTCAACCATTACTTCAAAGAGGAGTAATTTAGTATGCTCTCTTCTCTTTCTCTCTCTCTCTATAAATATCTATCTTTTATCAACCAATACTGTAAATTGGTTTCATTAATATACTCTCTTCTCTCTCTCTCTCTCTCTATCAGTTATCAACCAATACTGTAAATTTGGTTTCTTTCGTATAATCTATTCGCTCTCTCTATCAGTTGTCAACCAATACTGCAAAAATGGGTTCTTTTAATATAGTCTCTTCACTCTCTCTCCCTTCCCTCTCATCCCTGATCCCGATTAATGCTGGCATATAGTTTATTTAGTGTAGCTACTCGCTCTCACTCAATCACCAACAAATGGGGTAGCTAAGACTTTTCATTGTAACAACAATGCACTAAAGTTTATAGCTGTAAAAAATTATAATGTTTTTTGTTATTCAGGGAATTACGAACACAGTGGGAGCTATACCGGGGATAGTGGGAGTTTCTCTTACAGGATACCTGCTTGACTCAACTCATTCATGGAGTGTAAGTCTGGTTCCCTAAAGTTACTTTCCTTTTTTTATGGGTCTCATGAAAACATACCACATGATGAAATGATTATAGCACATTTGATGTAAATAAGTATATTTTAACATGTATCATCAAGATTAAAAAACATTTTATCGTCATTTCAGTAAAGTTGCATTATTATAATGCTACATGATGATTGTGGTTCTCTAATTCTCTCCTTCAGTTAGTCATTCCTTCATGGATAAATAATTTGTTGTTTCTCTTCTTTCAGCTGGCGTTATTTTGGCCATCCATCTTCTTTTATTTGTCCGGCACTGCTGTTTGGTTGATTTTTGCCAGTAGCAAACCCCAAAGCTTTTCCTAGGTACTCTCTCTCTTTTCTCTCTCTTCCCATCATCAAGAAATTTTGCATTGTATATTCTTTTATACAAAAATTATTTAACCCATCTCTCTATCCATATACATATATTTATGTGTATGTCTTCCTTTCTCTATCTCACCATCCATCACCAACTGATTTTGAAACACTCAGTCTTCAATATAATTATCTTTCTCCCTCTTTCCATCACCGACCAATGCTGTTACCAGATTCTTTAACATTACTCTCTCTTTCTCTAGCCATCAGTGACTGATGTTGCCTTATAAACATCTCCTCTCTCTCTCTGCCCAAACACAACACATCTCTCTCACCTCTCCATCAGAGGCCAATGTTTTATGATAGGCTCTGTAATATAGTTCTCTTTCTTCAAAGTTGATTCTTCAATATACTAATACTCGTCTCTGCATCTCATATCGTCAACTAATGCAATAATGGAGTTTTATTCAACCAATGCTCATCTCTCTCTCATACATCTACTAATGCTGTGATAGAGTTTATTCCACCAATGCTCCCCACTTTCTCTGCCCTTCACCAGCCTATCTAGTATTTTAGATTCTTTAATACAGTGTCTCTCTCTACCACCATAATATTGGTCTAAGTATCTCTCTCTCTCTGCCTTTCACCAGCCAAGGTTGTATTATAGATTCTTTGATACAGTGTCTCTCTCTGCCACCATGATATTGGTCTCTCTCTCTCTCTCTCTCTCTCTCTCTCTCTCTCTGCCTTTCACCAGCCAATGTTGTATTATAGATTCTTTGATACAGTGTCTCTCTCTACTAAAATATTGGCCTTTTTCTATCTCTTTCTGGCAAACTTTCAGCCAACCGATTTCTCGCATCACCCGATTCGCCAGCCCATGTTGCGGTATATATTTAATATTCTATCTGTCTCACACCAACCAATATCTCAGTAGAGGCTCTTTAATGTTGCTCTCTCTCTCTCTCTCTCTACATCAATCTCTCTCCCTGAGAAACGGCAAGCCTACGAATCAGATCTTCCCGATCATGATTGAAAATTGGTTCATTGGAGACGATCAGAGGAGGAGAGAGAAGATACATATTTATAGATAATAAATATACATTTAGATCACAATAGAACCTTGATCGATGATCAAATCGATCAGAGATATTTATGATTGCTGATCGGATCACCGTGAGCAATCATGTCAGTCTGGCTAGATCACAGCTATCTGATCAGTGATCGTCGTTCCCACAACAAACACTGTCAGAGGATCTTGCTTATATTGTGCTTTTGACAGGTAAACCTTCAATTTTCTTTGCTTTTGAGTATTTCTCCGCACGATGTACAGATAGGAGTGAAGAAATGAAGAGGGTAGGCGTCAAATGATACAACCAAAAATTATGATAATTATTTTTCATGTCGCCTTCATTCATCATCCCAACGGTGTCCTCGTAAGATGATCATGATGATATCATCCATCTACATCTACAATTATGAGACCCTTTTTGACATTGAAGGTCATTTCCTGTTGCTCATGATAAGACTTTAATGATAATGATAATGATAATAATGATGGTGATGATGTAATAATGATGATACTGAGGGTAAGTACGCCGTGATGAAGATGGGAAAAAAATAAGGAAAATGAAGATGGCAAATATAGTGACGAGGAAAATGTGAAGATAATGAGACTCAGAACAACACACACAAAAAAATGTTGTAAAGATAATGAATTAGTAAATTGGTCATGAGTGGACAAAAACAGGAATTTATTTCTCTCTAAAAACAGAAATTAGCTCTATTTTTATGACACTATATCTCATGCAATGCCAATATTACAATATTATGGAAAAAGTGACATTCTTTGACTAACCAAAATTGTGCATTCATCAGATGCACCAGATTATTCCTAACTAAATTAATTGATTAATTTTGCATAATTCTAAATCCGCAAAGAATTAGGAATAACTTTGATGGTCGTATAAGTTCAATCAAGTTGATAATATTCACATTAAAATATTTTTAAGAAGATTATTTATATATCTATCTAATAATCATATCCCATACAATTTGAAATTAAACAAGCGAGAACTTATGAAGCTCATTAAATTTCACAGCGTTTGAGCTTATGAAGGTCAGATGCAAGTAATCTAACACATGAAAACTTAGACAAAATGACATTATGCATCCAAAATTCTTGAATTACACTATCTAAAGTGATATGAATTGATAATTAAAATTATTAATAATCATCTAATTTTATGTATAAAATGCACAGTATTAGCTATGAGACTCATAAATTTTTCACATGTTGTCATTTTCACCGCATTGAATATCATTACACGAGATTTTTTTTTTCAACCAAGGAGGTATCAGTAATTCTCTTCTTCTCTAAAAATTCTTGTGTATGTGACATATCCCTCGGATACTTCATGGGCTTTATGCTAACTCATCTACAATGTTGATTGACACCTTCAAAGAGTACCATTGATGAGTAAATCCTATAAAAAAGATTAAGGATTTCACCCCACAATCACTTTTTTTACTTTTTGTTCATCTTAATCTGTTCATTCCAAGCATAACTAGGAAAAATTCTTTCGCATTTTACCTCATAAGACCCTATGATATACCTTACTATATCATATGGGCTGTCTTCTTCAAACCTTACTTTGAGTTCATTGTTGGGATTTTTGGATCACTGTTTAAGTAGAGAATCTGCAAGCATTTTGTGATGTCATGTGTCGAAGAGAGAAAAAAGGGCAAAATGGACGATTTGAGCTTTGTTCCATTTAAGAGAAAAACAAGGCTCATTTAATGGGGAGTAATTTTAAAAAACTCTATGGCCTCTCAAGTTATGAATAGAGACTTTATTCTCTCCATGTTTAAATCACATTTTTTTAGTCTTTTATTCCCTCTCCTGGTTCAAGAGGAGAACAGTAAAGGACCGCTTTGTGGGTTTGTAAGCATCCTAACTTAGGGCTTTTTCTTCTCCCTTATCTCTTGTGGGGATCTTGTTGAGAAGGATACTTTAGGTGATCCTTGAGGCTTAATATTCTGCATCCCAATTTTGTAGTATCTTTATACCAGGAGAAATATATATTCTTTTTATCTTCTTTCATCTTCATCTCTCCTATTCTTCTTGTGCTATCAAAGAGAAGTGAGAATTGATGACATTCATTTTAAACATACCATTATATTATTACTAACTAATTTCAATACTTAACCCATATCATTATGAATGCTTTTATCAAAATTCATTTATTTTGGGAGTATTTTGAAATAGCATAATTTTATGGTTAATTCTTAGATTATTTGTCTTTTAACTTTTTTAAGGTCAATTACCATAAAATATTTTGTATGCTTAAATTTTCATGATTCCATGGCTTAGGTGATCTAAAATATGAAAATAATTAGAGAAGAATGAGAATAAATGAAGTTAACTTTTATTTTTTGACTTAAATTTTTTTAAATCAACAAACCTTTTTAAGTCAAGCAAAAAAATATTTTCTTTGTTTCTATTTTTATTTCAGTTTAGAAATGACAAGATAATGTAGGAAATGAAACTTTAGATCTGATGACACAAGTGTCCCTGAAAAGAAATTTTCAGTTTTAGTTGTATTTCATAAGTTTTTCATTTTTTTAAGAATTAGTTTAGGCTTTAAAGATCTCTTTTAAGGTTTATATATGCATGCTAACATGGCATTGTCACTATAGACACAACCTCTACAAGCATGTTGCTATATAAATTACATTTTTCATGTTGTCAATATTTCTCCATTGATTTAAGTCTATTTTGCATGGGATTTGATTCAAGATATTTAAATTATCTTTATGGTATACCTTTTTCCCTTAAATTTAATTCTCCAATTTGATTGAGTTTTCCCAGATGTAGAAGACTGTTGTGTTTGAAAACCTCATTCTTTGTGGATTTGATACATACTTTCAATTATAAAAAATTAATCATCAAGTTATGAATTTTTGTTCACCTGCATTTCCATGAATTAAACTATGAAAAAATTTCAAGCATCCCAATATCAACACTCATAATAAAGTTTCTCTTCTCCCCCTTGATATGCATGGGGAATTTTTTTAAAAAACGTATTGAACGGATCATAGTTGATTCTAAAGAAATCTCTTTTATGCTTAAGAGAATTGATTCATCCATTACTTGTATTATGTTGTGCTTGGTCATATCAGCTAGATATAATACACATCAAGAAAGATGTATCTAAACTAGAAGAATATATAGATGGGTTTCTGAATTTATGTACCACTATTCAAGCTTGATAAGATAGAAAAATCTGCTAAAGAAATAATATAATGAAATTCTCTTGCTATTTGATGATTTTAATATCTATTAATCTCTCAAAGAAGATGCCGTACATTCGATCAAGATAGGTAGAAACTTATAATGGAAACCTACAGTTCCAATCTTTCTTCAAATTGGAGTGGGAACAATATGTTTCAAAGTCTTCAAATGTGATAATCCGATCATCCAAGCACACTAATTTATGTCTCACTTGACGACTTGGAAGCCTCATTGAAAAGCGAAGATGTCAATGCCAAGGAGCTCTTCATAAGTTATGGGGAGCTGACCACCACATGTACCATGTAGAGACGTTCATTTTTATTGATTATGCGGCTAACAGCCAATCAATTGGACAATCATTCACACACTACACATGATAAACCACGCATTTGAATTGTGTGTGATATTCCCGATGTTTCCCTTTCTATTTGCAAACCTCCCCCTCACATTTCCTCTCTTTGTAGTCTCTAGTCCAAACCTATGTCTCTGCTTCTGCCTTTTTTCTCTCGCATTCTCTCTTTCAAACTTCTTTCCCACTTCTCTCTCTTTTCTCTGCCCTCTCTATTTCTATTTCTGCCATCTATTTCATTGTCTCGATAATTTCTTTCCAACTAATGCTACCTTCACACGAGAACTATGTAGAATACTGACTTAAATCCACAAGTCTTTCTCTAAAACGAAGAGTTACATTATGAATCTACAAAACTAACATCTTCAAACCTTAAATCCACAAGCACTAGAGCACTTTCAAACAAGGAGAACACTAACACAAAAGAAACCTAGCTTAACGGAACGAAATCGCGCAATCATTGAAAACACCCAAATTCGTCTCAAAATAAATACCAAACTCACTTATTGTAAGATTAAATCACAAATTGATTAAGTAGTGATGATGAATAAAGGTTGAATCCACAGAGATTTAGGGAAATTTTTTAGATATTCTTGAAATTTCACCAAATTGGATGACGAAATAAGTTGACAAATTAGCGATTTTACTATTTTTGGCAAGAAGACTCCAAGACTAATCCACACAGTCAAGAATCACTTGATTTGGATCAATATTCATGGAGAAATCAAGGTCGAAAAATCAATTGCAAAGAGAGAGAGTTGAATAAAAATTTTAAAAATTAATCCAGTATAAGCTTTGAAATTTAAATCAAATGATAAATGACAAAAAAATTAGGAAAAAACTTAATCTAACCCAAAATAGCGCTCGAAATGATCCAATTGATCATCGGATCAAAGGCTTTTCATTTTACATTTTTTTAAATGGATATTTAGAGTTCAAGTAGTGAATTCTCCCTATTATTTTGACAAAATCTTAAATTCAAGCACTCCTTGGATGCGGAAATGAGTCTAGAAGAGGAAGAAATCAGGAGATTGAAAGATTAAGTTGTTAAAAGTTTTGATTAATTGAAACAATCCAAGAATACAATTTTCGTCGAAGAGAGAGAGTATAAATAGGCAGAATTTGGGCGCTGCCGTTGGATTTAGCTGTTGATCTTCAATCAACAGCTTAGATGAAATGCTAGGATGTAAATCGTCATTATTAAGTCATGTCCATATGATCAAAGATGAAGCGTTGAGATTTCGCCACATCGTGAGTGAAGTTAGATCGTCATGTAATGTCTGTTATTTGATCGTCATCGAATGCCTGAGATGTCACTGCGCGTCCAAGGAGTCTATCAAATGCATTCAATCCTAGCCGTTATAACTTCTTAGATAAATGGCTAAGATTTAATCGCAAATTATAATTTGAATCATCGTTGAATCGCAGTGCACCACATACCCCTTTACTTAAGTGATCATCGACAGTTGAAATTACTTGAAAATCAAAGCTCCTCATTTCATCACATCACCTACGATAAAGTAAAGAAAAAGATAACCCCACATGGCAAAAATGATGGTGCAAATCATGTATAAATATAGAGGTACATTTACGAGTTAGCTTATATCCTTAATGACCTTATGCACACACATATGTACACACGTGTGCACCACGTGACGCGTGCATACATTGACACGCAAGCACAATGTCCACGTCATCTGCCACGTCAACACGCAATAAATAAAATAATTTTTTTATATTTATAAATCAAAATCAATTTAAAAGTATAGCCAAATAAATCTAGAAAATTTTGAAAAAATTCTAGAAAAATCCCTAAAATGAGAAAATTCATAACTTCAAAAATACAACTCTTTTTAATTCTATCATAAATTAAATAATCTATCATTCTAAAATTCAAATTTTATCAATAATAGGACAATAATTTTTTTCTCGAAAATACACTCATTTTTTTAAAATAAAACTAGGAAAATAAATCAGTGTATATAAAAATATTTTATCTTATTATTTGTAATAAATACTTCAATATAATCTCAAATAAATATGAGAATAATCTACTCTAAAATATATTCTTTAATTATGGATGATTATTCCTAAAATAATACACTTTGAGATTATAAATTTAAATTTCATAGAATGATAGATATGCACTCAAAGTATGATAACATGTATAAGAATAAAATGTTTTATCCCTTAAGTTGCATTAATAATCATGTAATTACCGATATAAATTATATGTTATCATAGCTCTCAATAGAGAATAACTTCAAATTTTTTTCCCCAAGGGTTATAATGGAGGCCTTGTATAGGCCTCAAGAAGTGAAGGGTCGTCCAAATGACATGACCCTTGAAAAGACAACTTAAGGTCTTAGAAATATAACTCTAACATCATGCTTATGTGAGGGACTAAACTTGACAAAAAATAAGTTTTCTAGTCTCAAATAGGCTTAAATGAGATTTTATGTGATCTGTAAAGTCTTATACATGATATTAATGTGTCTCTAGGTGATCCTCTACACACATTGTCAGCTTCTAAAGATTCTTCCTTGGCCCATTAAAAGTGGACTACATCATATTAGGTCATCACTTTGTGGACATGTGACTACATCAAGTGCTTCCCAATCATAAAAACTTGTTCTCAAGTTAAGATTATTATCAAGATAGAAACTAATGAGCTGAAACTAAGCACCTCATTGACACATGTCAGTCTAGGTTAGTCTTTGATTGCTTATACCTTTGTGAAATCCACAGTGATTCCTTCAAAGCTGATTATATAACCAAGAAACAAAACACTAATTGTTAAGAAAGAACACTTCTTTAGATTTATGTGTAACTCATTTTTTTGTAGTACAAGCAAAACAGCTCTCATATGCTCTAAACACTCCTCATTTCTATTGTATACCAAGATATTATCAAAACTTACAACAACATAGTGCCCTATAAGTGGCTTGAGTACTTGGTGCTGTGATATGAGGCTAAAAAACTCTTCAATTTTTCAACCAAAATATTTATTTCAGCGGAAGATGTTTGATACGCGTAAAAAAATATGGTTGTTGAATTCACAAATTTACGTATCAAAACAAAATTTTATACTCAACTCTTCAAAATCTGATTTTAAATTAGAACAGTGACAAAGTCAAGGTCAAATCCACAGGGATGAAATTTAAAAGATTAAAATCAAAAGATTTTTTTTATGTTTTTTAGATTAAGAAAGTGGAAATGATTAATGAAAGGAAGAAGATGTACGCGGAAATGAAATGAAACAAGCAAGTGCTTCCAAACTCCTTGCAAAGATTGAAAACCCTTGATCGATTGTGAAAAAAGTGATTTTAGAGTTTGAAAATCGAGAAAATATTGATAAAAAATAAAAAAATAGAAGAAATATATAGAAGATGATCCTAATCTAAGTACTCATGATGAAAACACATCTAGTGATGCTCTCTAATCAAAACATACCTTTCGAGAGCCTGTACATTTTGCTCGGGCTAAGCGTCTTGCATCCAACACGAAGAATGAAAAGAGAAGAGAAGAAACTAACTAAAAATGGTGTTTCCATACATGAAGAATGGTAAATCATTGGCTCTTTCCTTCTTGCAAGCCAATGCTAGAGGCACACAATAAAAACATTCATAACCCTATTTTTTCGTCTTGGAATTTAAATCAACTCCAGCAGATTCGTAGAGCTTGAAATGAAAATCATGCCCTTTGAAATTTCAGCCCCTCACTCCATTAGGATCGTCGGATATCAAGCTTTTAATTTAGATGACTTTAGGTCGTTGATATCATTTCTCTCTCCTCAGATAGCGCCGGTTAATCCGCTCCCGTCATAGTCAAACTAGGCGCACTTAAAACAGAAAAGGGGGTATTTTCTCTCTCCTCTCTCCTCTCTCTTCTCTGCTTCTCTGCTCTCTCCTCTCTCTCTCTCTACGCGATGGAAAAAAGCACGGAGGACGTGCGCGAGAGGGAGGGAGAAACTAACGCAGAAGAAGTGGAGAGGTTGCAGATGTGCACCTCTCCTCACAATGGAATTTTTGCTTCGTCATGAGAGAGGGAGAGGTGAGCGAGAGAAGGTGAGGGTGCAGAAGCGAAGAAAGTGGGAAGAGGAGGAGGAGGAGGAGGAAGAAATTTTCTTCCTCCTCCTCCTTACGCACGCACAAGCACGCGTGGCAAGAGAGGAGCAAACCTCTCCTGGCGATGGAAATTTCTGTCGTGAGAGAGAGAGAGAGAGAGAGAGAGAGAAAGAGAAGAGGAGGAATTTCTCCCGCGACGGAAAAAAATTTCCGTCGCGAGAGAGTAGAGAACACGGGAGAGTTAGAGAGGGGAGAGAGAAGGAGAAGAGGGAGAGAGGAAGAAGGAGAAGAGAAACAAAGAACGAGTAGAAGGAAGGAGAGGAGGAAGAAGGAGAAGAAGAGAGAGATGAGGGAGAGAGAGAGAGAGATCCTCTCTTTTCTTTTGATCTATTTTCTTTAATTAATTTTTCATCAAAAAAATAATTTTTAATGATTTAAATTTCTAAAAATAACTAGAAAGAATCTCAGAAAATCCAGAAAATAAATAGAAATCTGATTTGTTTTTTGAAAAATTATATTCCTGATGGATCATGTCATTAAATGATCATAAATTGCTATTAATTTATGAAAAATCAAGAATAACTTCTAAAATATAAGAAATATTGTTTTAATCATTTTATATCATGATAACATGCATTTATGATTATACTTTTAAGAAAAAATGTATAAAATACATGATATGAATGCATGAAATTGCATGTTATCAATGTTGAATCAAAACATTCAACAAAGTTTAAGCACCGAGAATAGATGATCTCATCATCCCTTCTAGGTGATCTTATCATCTAGTATAGAATAAAATTCATAGTTACAAGGATCATTTGAAAGAGTTCTTCAACTGTTCAAGCGTCGGGCCTCTAGCGGTATCCACACAGTCTTCGGACGATCGAATATACTCTTGAACACTCGTCACCATGAGAGGAAGAGAAGTGAGGGGAGAATTTCCACTAGGCTTGCATGGGCACCTCTATTATGGTCGTAATCCCTCTTTTTTTATAGACTTTAGGAATGTGACATTTTCATAAAACCCTTATTATTATGTCTATATCCACCGACGTCCATTGACCTTATGTGTGACCCTCTAGGTTTATATATCTTACCAGTTAATGACTCTATCAACCCAATAACACTTATCAGTATTCCTTACTAATTAACTATATCAACAAATAGATTAATTGACTAAGGATTGATTTAACCCAATCAACATGTTGAGTCGCAAACCCGATGGGTACCAAGCTACACCACGAGCTCTAGGAGTTATAGAGTATATTAGTACTAGTTTCATGGAACCCTGCCGTCATTGGTTACCATGTACATTTAATCCTTCATCTCTGTGAGACTCATGAATGACTTAGGGTATGTAAAAATTATTAAACCCTAATCTGTCACTCAATTTAGTACTCATGCGAGTAGGAAATCATCGTGAACAACTTCTCTTGTATTTCCACTACCTTGGCCAAGGATTTAACTGCATATCATTCCTTGAGTTAATCTCCTCATACACCGAGGGTGGATGATCTCATCTTAACCACTCAATCACCTTCGAGAACTTTATGTCGTATCCAATCTATGACATTTTGGAGATCCCGTGGCTAGGGGATTCGTAAGTCATAGTCAATACACGATCATCCATCTACAAGATGTCTTTTGGTGTCTCATGTCAAAGACCAATGACAACAATTTCATGTGGTCATTGAATACACACAAAATTTTGTCACAAAAAGGTTATAAACTCACCAATTTAAAGATGAAATCACTAATTAAAAAGTAAAGTGGTGAATAAGGGTCCAATCCACAAAGAATAAGGGAAATTTTGAGATGTCTTTGAAATTCGATCAAAATTAGACAATGAATTGAGGTGAGAAATTAGGTATTTTAATATATTAAGAAATATAACTCAAAGAAGAACCCACGGAATCAAAAATCAATGAATTTGGATTAGACTTCACGGAGAAATAGAAGATTGAAATTGAGAAAAAAAATTGATCACAATTTGTGATAAAAACCAAAATTAAATAAAAAATTAACCTAATCTACACTCAAAAATTAAAAATCTAATGCTAAGGGAAGATAGATTAGGAGGAAAACATGTAAGCTAACTCAAAAGTCACACTTGAAATGATCCAATTAATTTCCAGATTTAAGGCTTTTCATTCTGAGATTTTGAAAATGAATTTCGGCGTTCAAGAGGTGATTTCTTATGATTCTCTCCACCAATTCTTGATTTCAAACACTCCTTGGACACATAAATGAGCCCAAAAGAGGTAAAAATCAAATGATTCTAGGACTGAGTTATCTAAACAATTCAATTTTCTCAAAACATCTAAGAACAAGTTTTTCCATTGAAGAACAATTTAACTTATAGAGAAGTTGGGCGCGACCGTTGGATGCGTCTCTTCATCTTTGATCAATGGCTCAGATTAAAAGTTGATTCATGAATCGTCATCTTTAAGTCACGTCCATTCAATCTTCATCAAACGATTGAGATGAGTCCACGTGTCCATCAGGGGTGCATTTAATCTCAACCATTATAACTCCCAGATGAGAGGCTAAGATTCAATTGTCTTAAAATGAATCGTCGCCTAATCAGATGCAGCCACGTACCTGATAACATGCAATCTTAAGATAAAATTACATGATTATTGATGCAAATTAAGGCATAAAACATTATATTTTTATGCATGTTATCAGACTTTGAGTTCATATCTGTCATTTCATGCAATTTTAAGTTACAGTCTCAAAATGCATTATTTTAGGGATAATTATACATTTTTAAGAATTTATTTTAGATTAGATTATTCTCATCTATATTTGAGATTATAATTGGGTTTTAATGCTAAATAATAAGATTAAATACTTTTATATACTCATTTATTTTTCTCATTTTTAATTTTTAAGACAAATGAGTGTATTTTTTAGATAAAAATTTATTCTCTTGTTATTTAAATAATTTGAATTTTAGAATGATAGATAATTTAATTTCTGATCAAATGAAATTATTTTGGATTAATTTATAGTTACATTTTGAAATTTATGAATTTTCTAATTTTAGGGATTTTTCTAGTATTTTTTTATTTTTTTATGAATTTAATTCGATTTATTTTGAATTAAATGAATAAAAAAAATTTATTGCGTGCTAACGTGGCAGATGACATGGCACAGACGAAAACAACGGCGTCATGTGACAACAAATGAGACTGCCACGAGTCACACACGTGTATATGTGTGTGTGTGTGTGTGAGTGTGCGTGTGTGCGCATGTGTGTGTGAATAAGGAGAAACACCCTATTAAGGATAATTGTTAACTCCTTATTCACGTATTACTTATATACACACACATTAAACTGAATTTTTATCATGTGGGACTATCTGTATATTTTTATGTGCGCAGGTGACGTGGCAGCGTGTGGAGCATCCAATCGTGCGATTAAATCGCGATCGTCAATCGTCACTTAAGGCAGGGGGTATGTGGCACATTTCTACTTATCGATGAATCATTTTAAAAATGATTTAATCTCAGCTGTTCATCAAAAGAGTCATGACGGCTAAGATTAAAACCGACGAAAAACGCATCCGAAGCGTTAGATCAAGATTACACGGATGGTGTTTCATGTGTTTCTTCTTCACGCGCGATGTAACGGTCACGACTCAACCATAACGATTTTCATCTTTGCATTTCATCAGAACCGTTGATCGAAGATTAAACGCTTCATCCGACTGTTATGCCCAAATTTCATATAAATTGAGATGTTCTTCGATATTGTAAATCTGGCAGAGCCACGTGGCGCTGCTTGCCGCGTCGCGTCACGTGGGCCACGCGCCAAATCATATTTGATTATAATAATATTTTTCTTATTTTAAAACAATTAAAATCATAAATCAAGTTAAATTCAGAAAAATTCCAGAAGTTCTATAAATTTGTAAAAACCATAACTTTCAAAATATAGCTCCAAATTAAGAAGTCAAAATTTGTTTTCACGTTGGTTCAGAATTGAATAATCTATCATTATAGTCAAATTATTAAAATAGTAAGAGAATTAGTTATATTAATTTTATACATTTTATGTATTATATAAAATAAATTCATATAAATACATAAATGTTAGTAAATGTCTTTTTCTCTCATATTTTCACTCTTAAAACATGATTATGATCATAAATATAATTAGGATTAAAGATTGAAAATATTTGAGTATGAATAATAACCCATAAAATTGATGTATTTTTAAGATCATAACATGAAGTTGCACAAAATGATAGAAATATGCTTAAAAGATGATAACATGCATATATATGTAATGATTAATGCATTAATTTGCATTAATAACTATGTAATTACATGCATGAATAGCATGTTATCATACCTGATAACATGCAATCTTAAGATAAAATTACATGATTATTGATACAAATTAAGGTATAAAACATTATATTTTTATGCATGTTATCAGACTTTGAGTACATATCTGTCATTTCATGCAATTTTAAGTTACAATCTCAAAATGCACTATTTTAGGGATAATTATACATTTTTAAGAATTTATTTTAGATTAGATTATTCTCATCTATATTTGAGATTATAATTGGGTTTTAATGCTAAATAATAAGATTAAAGACTTTTATGTACTCATTTATTTTTCTCGGTTTTAATTTTTAAGACAAATGAGTGTATTTTTAGATAAAAATTTTATTCTCTTGTTATTTAAATAATTTGAATTTTAGAATGATAGATAATTTCATTTCTGATCAAATGAAATTATTTTGGATTAATTTAGAGTTATATTTTGAAATTTATGAATTTTCTAATTTTTAGGATTTTCTAGTTTTTTATTTTATTTTTTTATTAATTTAATTTGATTTATTTTGAATTAAATGAATAAAAAAAATTTTATCGCGTGGTAACGTGGCAGATGGCGTGGCACAGACGAAAACAACGACGTCATGTGACAACATATGAGACTGCCACGGGTCACACGCGTGTATATGTGTGTGTGAGTGTGCGTGTGTGCGCGCGTGTGTGTGAATAAGGAGAAACACCCTGTTCAGGATTATTGTTAACTCCTTACTCACATATTACTTATATACGCACACATTCATTTGAATTTCTATCATGTGGGACTATCTGTATGTTTTTATGTGCACAGGTGACGTGGCAGCGCGTGGAGCGTCTAATCGTGCGATTAAATCGCGATCGTCGATCGTCACTTAAGGCAAGGGGGTATGTGGCACATTTTTACTTGTCGATGAATCATTTTAAAAATGATTTAATCTCAACCGTTCATCAAAAGAGTCATAACGGCTAAGATTAAAACCAACAAAAACGCATCCGGAAGCATTAGATCAAGATCACACGGATGGCGTTTCATGTGTTTCTTCTTTACGCGCGACGTAGCAAAATCTTGGTGGTTAATCTCTAATCCAACGGTCACGACTCAACCATAACGATTTGCATCTTTGCATTTCATCGGAACCGTTGATCGAAGATTAAACGCTTCATCCGACTGTTATGCACAAATTTCATATAAATTGAGATGTTCTTCGATATTGTAAATCATTTTTTGATATTTTTGAGTAGTCGAACTATTTAGACACCGTCATCCTTGAATCTCTCACTTCCAATTGCCTCTAGACTCATTTCCGCATTGACAGAGTGGTTGAATGTGAGATTTTGGGGATATAATAGGGAGAATTCACCTCTTGAACGCTCACGATTGTCTTCGAAATCATGGAATGAAAAGCCTTTGATCCGGCAATCAATTCGACCATTTCGATCACTATCTCGAGTTAGATTATGTGTTTTCCTCTTAATCTTTCATCATGTATCATTAGATTGTAATTTAGAATCATAGATTTAGATAATTTTTAGATTTTATTTTGAAATTTCTCTCTCTTCGCGTCCAAAAATTTTTACCTAATTCGCTCTTTGATTTCTCTGCAAATCTTGATCCAAATTGAGTGATTTTTTATTCCTTGGATTCATCTTTGAGTTCTCTTTCTAAAATCTATCAAAAACCCTAATTTCTCACCTCAATTCATCACTCGATTTGATCGAATTTCAAAGAATTCCTCGAAAATACCTTAATTCTCCGTGAATTTGATCGTTATTCACCACTATGCTATTCAATTCGAGATTATTTCTCTAAATTAGTAAGTTCGGTATTTGTTTTGACTTGTATCCGTGTGTATCTAATGACCGTGTGAATTTGGTTCGTCTGTACCCCCCTCGAGTAAGTGAAATATGATGATCACGATTAAATCGCATCGATCAAACGCTTCTCGTTGTGCCACATCACATGCGAATAAAAACAAAAAGAAATAGTCCTACATGACATAAATTTCATTGATTTGAAAAGTATATACTAAGTGAGGGTACAATGGGTTAGAAAAATTTCGTAATAGTGAGTGTATAATTACTCGCACGCGCGCACACACGCATACAAGGGCGTATGACCGCGTCGTCACATGGCGTGTACACGCGTCGCCACATCAGCTCATGATAAATAAAGAAAAAAATGTATTCTTTTTAAAAATCAAAAATAGGTTTAAATAAATTCATAAAAATTCTATAAAATCCCTAATAATTAGAAAACTCGTAACTTTCAAAATAGAACTCCAAATTAATCCAAATTTATTTTTTTGGATCAGAAATTAAATTATCTATCATTAAAAAATCAAAAATATTTAATAACTAGGGGATAAATTTTAACTTCAAAAATACAATCATTCCTCTTAGAAAATAAAAATAGAAAAATACATGAGTGTAAATAAAAATATTTTTCTCAAATATAGATCTAGAATATACATGAGTGCAATTATGATCTCAAATATAGATGGGAATAAAATTATATTATTTAATTAGGCATAATTATCCCTAAAATGATATATTTTTAGATCATAACCTAAAATTACATGAAATGATAGATATGCACTCAAATTATGATAACATGCATACAAATGGAATATCATGTAAATTCAGGTATAAGTTACATGTTATCAACATCTTCCACAATCGTGACATGAATCAACCTGATTAACAATTTGGCATAATATCATTCAATGATTCATACGGATCAATTCAGTGAACTCTTTCTTTAAAGAGCACCCACTATCTATCCTTTGGTGTCTCTATACCGATGGTCACAAGATTAGCCATACTCATCACATGAGTGAGATCAGATAGTGGTATTCTTTCTAGATAATTTGATGTCCTTCTCGAATATCCCACAAATAGAAATTTTTAGAGCATATGTTTAAAGACTAGTGATCACTATAGTATGATCTCATCGTAATTCTCTTAGTCATTGCATATGCTCATGGACTTCATTTCAAACATCACACGAGAATGACAATGAATAAAAGTTTATTTCAATGAATACAAATGAAAGATGAAAGTGTGATTGGCTTGCAGGCCATCTAATATCCATCACTTGGTTCATACCTCTCATAAATGTGCTTGGACTATTAGACAATCCGAACGTCATCACTAACCATTCATACAAGGTGTTTTTTGTTTTGAATATCATTGTCTATTCGTCGCCTATGCAAATGTGAATCTAATGAAGTTCACTCTATAGATCAATATTTAAAAAATAATCTTAGAGCTACAAAAAATGTTGAATAATTCATCCAAGTGGGGAATCAAGAATCTATACTTAACAGTTATTTTTTTAATTACCTTATCATCCACACACATCCTCCAACTTCCATATATTTCTTGGGAACTAGTAATACAGAAACAACACAAGGGCTCATGCTTTCGTTAATCAATCTTGGTTAAAGGAGTAGTTCAATGTTGTTGCAAAATGTTGTTTTCTTCTGGACTCATTCTATAATGTGATGAATCTAACAAACTAGTTCCAAGAATAAGGTCAATTTTCTGTTGAATATCACTCATTAGAGGAAGTGTAGTTAGAGCACTTGAAATATATGCAAATTCAGCTAAAATTTGATTAATAGGCACTGCTAGACCTTTAGACAGAAGGAATGAGAGATATAGCTTGTGAACAACAAAAACAATATGTTTAGCATCTTTAAAATCACTTCATAGTTCTTTCTGATCCATAAGAAGGACTGAGCTGCTTTCCTTTTCATCAAGAGTTTTCTTCTCATTGAGTGGATTTAGAACATATTACTGCCCATTTTTGAAGAATATAATTATATTATCGTATCCTCTATGGTTACCATTAAGATCAGATTGCTACGATCTCCCTGATAGAAGGTGGCATGTATTCATATCCACAAAATCACATAGAATTTCATCAAAATATAGAAAACTTTACAAAATTCAGTTATCTTAACATCAATGTTATTAGTAATCCAGCCAACAGGATAAGGATGGGTTCAGGCTCGGTTGGAAGTCCCAATTTTTTACTACTTTCAAAAGAAATAATATTATCACTACTACAACCATCAATAATAATGTCAAAGACCTTTCCATCTATGGTGCACCTCGTACGGAATACCTAAAGCCTTTGAGGGTGTTCTGCTTTCTTTGGAGCACATATAATCCTATGCACAACACAAGAGAACTTTTCATCTTTGCCACTATCAATAATGTTATATGCATCCTCTGTATTTTCACGAACCTCTTTTTCTTCTTTATCCTTAACTAATTCTGAAAAATTAACTGCCCTTCGTTCCAAACATACATTCAACCTCTGGCCCTCCTCATTGCATCTATAACATTTAGTCACAACATTAGGCCAATATGGATTTCCTGAGGATGCTCCCTTGCCTCTTGGAACAGGTCCTCAAAAGCATGTCGTTAACAAAGTACAACCATTGAAAGATGCTGAGTAGGAGACATAGGCACTAAGATTTTTAGAAACAATAGGAGGTGTATTGTGAAGCACACGAGACTTTGACTTCCATAAGCTATTCTACACACTAGGCAGCCATTACAAGATCATCTAAGTTCTGAAATGATTGCATAGCTAGCCTCTCCTCAATCTCCTATTTCATCCCTTCCTTATAACAATGAATATAAAATGCTTCAAACTCATTCAAATCCAAGCGTGTCTTTAACCAATAAAACTCTTCTATATAATTTGGAATAGAATGATTACCTTGCGTACAATTTTGATATTTTTTTTATAAAAATTGTTCAAAATCCGGAGGAAGAAAATGATTTTTTAAAAGTTTTTTCATCGTAATCCATGTATGCACTGAATTCTTAGCAGCTCTAGTCCAAGTTGAACTTACTCCCACCAAGAAAATACACAACTTTTCAGTTTCTAAGCCCACGAATTTTGCTTGCTTTTCATCAAGTATTTTGGTATAATAAAAACAAATTGTTCCACTTCAGCCAACCAATCTAGAAATTCTTCTATCTTCAATGAACAATTAAACATGGTAAATCCAATTGCATCGAAAAATCATGAATTTCATCATCATTATATCTCTCTCTAGAATTGGTTTATGTAGATATATTGATATGTTCCAAATTTCTCACATTATAAAAATCATCTCTAGAAAAATTCTTATCCCCTAGTTTTCTAGAAATTATAGTATGAGAATTATTCTCTTATCCAAATAAATACAAAAGAATACGCTTGAAAGCATGCATGAAATCATCCAACCTTTGTTCAAATCTTTCTCAAAATGCAAGAAATTTTTATCTATAAATATTTGACACTTATGAAGAAGAATCATCAGCAACATGAACTTTGTTGCCTCTTTACATCTTCTCCAAGCTTGATGTAAGAAATGTTTGTCACTTGACGTGGCCTTCTCGTAGGATCTATGCAAAATAGTTACTTGAATCCACACGTATTGTACTGCAAAAAGAGTTAGATTATAAATCCACAGAACTAATCTATTCAACCCTTGAATCCACAAAAGGTTGTGCTTGAATCTAAAAGCAGTAGACTATTCTCAAATAAGGAGAACACTTGGGAGGAAGATAACACAGCTCTCAAAAGAGAATAACTTCAAATTGTCCTTATATAGGCCTATATAAGCCTATGTAAACTTCGAGGGTTGTAATGGAGGCTTTATATAGGCCTCAAAAAGTGAAAGGTCATCCAAATGACATGACCCTTGAAAATACATCACATTGGGCTATCACTTGTGGATATGTGGGCTACATCACCACTCTCTCTCTCTCTCTCTCTCTCCCTGCGTGATAATGATCAGTTTCATGCAATCACATGCTGCACAATTTGTTTGTATCTAGAGAGAATTTTGGTCAGGAACTTTTGAATTTCTCAAAACTTCCATTTTCTTCAAGTTTACATAACCATAAAGAAGAGTAGGTTCAATCTTTTTTTTATTTTTTTTTTAATTCAATCTAGTGTCTGATCATAACCACATAAAAAAGGATGAAGTGTGGACATAACCAGAGAGTGTATTCACGGGAAATACTACAATTAGGGTAGGGTTCTCAAATGGACTTAGAGCATGTATGGTGGCAACAATGATGAGCCCCATAATTCTTTATGTTTCTTTTTTGTCTCCCTCTCCCTGATGCTCTCTGTTCTCACTATCTGTAATTTAAAATGATTTGATTAAAAAAATGAGCCCATTTCCAATTTTTCAGTATCACCCATGGCTTGAATCATCATCATGCCAGACTAAAATTTTGGTTAATCAAATCTTGTTGTCATTTACATAGAGTCAGGAGGCCTACGTGAAGAATCAGAATTTCAAGAGCCAGATCGATAGAAATTTGTGCGGCAGAGTTCTCGATCATGCACAAATATTTGACCAGATTTTTCAGTCAGACCACAGTCTGAGGCTTCGACCTGACTAATTTACCTTTCTGCAATACAATTTTTTTGGTTAAATCTATGTGAAAACACAGGATCCCGGAGCTATCAATCGATGATTTAACAGGAGACATTCTTCAGGAATAATAAAAATGATAGAGACAAAGAGAGGTATTAGGCTTGGTATTTCAGGATTGACCGAGAAAATTGCTGAGTTTGAGACACAATCAATGGCCATAGAGAACGGAGATCACATTCAAATAGAAATAGATCATTTGAATCAAGCTCCGTCCAAATCCAATCGACAAGCCCCTCTTTTTTCCTTGAAATTTTCATTGCTGGGTTGTTTGTCCATCGCTCTAAGATCACCATGATCCAGCCCTCTCAATATGGGTCCTCGCTTCTTTCTAATTATACATAGAAACCTCCACCTAAAGAAGGCTACTTTTAACAGCCTCTTCTCCCTTTCTCTGTTCCCTCCATTTTAGGCTTGCGCATGAGAGAGAGAGAGAAAGAGAGAGAGAGAGAGAGAGAGAGAGAAGATTTACTGATTGTGGCAAATCACATTTTGATGAAAACTGATGATGAGGTCACCAATTTTTAAGACTGGATCTTCATCACAATCTAGACCAATCCTAATCGGTCAAAACTTGGAGTTTGAACCAAACTCCGTCGTCTGATCAACATGGATAGCGATGTGATATTTTGCAAATCTTTGAAGTATTTTGGCTAATTTTTTGGTGAATGATGGCGATCAGATTGGATTCTGAATTTGAATTTTGAATTTGCGAATCAACTTAAGAGTTTGAACCATGATGCACTATAAACATAGTCTGGCGCATCCAGTTTACAAAATCTGGACAGATTTTACAAGATCTAGGAAAATGGGCAGCAAGAATTCGAGAATAGAAATCAAAAATCAAAACCATTGAAGATCTTGATGAAGTACTTCACCAGATTTTACCCAGAAAGAAATTATTAAAAGTCCCTGACTTCTTGACCCGCACCAAGTCGCTTCTGATAAGAATTCAAAATCACACACCATTCTATCCAGAAGAAAATCACAAACTTTCGGTCTTCTTGGCCCACATCAAATCACCTTTTAGGAGTGAATTCTTTCTTTTCCAATCATTGTTCCTTCCTAAAATCTTCTTATCTTTCTTCTTCATTTCCTGGAGTTGTCGATCTCTCTTTGGATTCGTATCCCCAAATCTCATTTCATGAAGCTTTTGATCAATAATCTCACATGGGTTTTCTTCTTCCTTCGGCAGTACAGTATCCCCAGTCTCCAATTTACCTAAATTGGAAGAATAAGCAAATCTTATTTTTCTCCCCCTCGATTTCGTGCTATTCACGCGTCTCCGATCGCCATGCCCCCTCTTCTGATTCTGGGTTTCCATTAATTTCTCCTCTCCTTCTGCATTCAGTTTCTGGGTTTCATTTGATGGGATATTTTCGCCTTCTACGAGTTCCTTCCGGCGGTGTTGATCGAGGTTCCATCGCTGCTGGAGCGTCGCCAGGGAGACGTAATTCGGAGGAAAAGAGTAGGGGAGAGATTTAGGTTTTTTCTCCATGGAATACTCAAGTATTCGGAGACCACAGTTCTCCGGGCCTAAAGTTGCAATTTTAATACGTACGGTTTCTCTCTCTCGCGCGCGCGGGCCTTGGGATCAGTTTTTTGCCGGCACGGCCCACGGGCTGAATGGGCCTTAAGGTGGCGCGGGCTGCACTAGCGATGGCACGGCCCAAGACACGAGTACGCCGATTTTTGTCAAATGAAATAAATTTAATGCTATACTGATTAATTGAGAAGAGAGAGAAAGAGGGGAGAGAGTGTAAAAGAGAGAGCCTTTGAGGATGGAGACACGGGCACACGGCAGCAAGACTTGTAAAATGCCGGGAGAGACGGCAGTGGCGCCTAGACTCTCGCTCTCTCTGAATTCTTCCCCGCAGGAAGGAGTCGCGCTTTCTCTTCTTTCTTGTCCTCCTGCACGTCTTCACCTTCGCCACCCGAGTCTCCGGCAGCTACTCTCTCTCTATCTATCTATCTAACGTTGCCCGTTCATCCCCCTCTTACCGTCGTCTCCCTCTTCACTGCTACAGCCCGTCTTAGGCCACCACCACCATCCCCATCCCAACCTCATTTGTCACCTGCATCCGCTGCCACCTTTCACATTTTTTCGGCAGCGATGGTGAAACATTGAGGAGATTGTGCGTGCTTCGTCTAGAGGCAAAGTCAATTCTAACCAGGAAATTTTTCTTCCGGCAAATCGTGCGTGCTATCTCTCTGGTGGATTACGTGAATTCCTCTCATCCCGCTTATTTTTTCCCCGATTCTTTTCCGGCTTATCCAACAAGAGTGCCTTCTGCCGAGGTGCTTCTCCTGTTAATCGATGACAGCAAGGGTACATGAGGTGAGCACAGAGAGAGAGAGAGAGAGAGAGAGAGAGAGAGATTCAAACGGCGCCAGCTTGCCTTTGACAGTGAGGGTTAGTTGGCGCCATTTGAGTCTCCCTCTTGCCAGCTTACCTTCGACAACGAGGAGGCGAGCTGCCTTCTCTCCTCTTCAATCGGTTTCTCCTCTCTAATCAGATTTGGAAGTTTCACGGGAGATTCGTGCTTGTGGGAAGATTCTCCTCTCCGATCTCTGCACCTTAAAATCAAACTACTCTCCCGGACGTCTCCTCCAGTTCTTTGTCATCTCTCTGTTCCGCTCTCCCCCATCTCTCGTTTTTGGCCATTTGCCTCAACTCTATTCAGTTTCTCTCTTCTTATGCTGCTCCTGCTAAAGATAAATGAAAAACCAATTAAATCATCTCTAGTTTGAATGAAAAAATCATTATTCCATAGTTATGAGATATTTTTTTGAAGATGAAATAGAACAAAATGAACAAAGAAATTATGACTTCTCTTTCAAATGAAATAGTGGAATATTCTTGGGCAGATATTTGCATGGAAGATGTTCAAGATGAATCTGGGGAAGAAGAATTTTTTTACGGATGAAGAGGATGAATATGTTGAAAGAGTTCCTAACCAATGAAAATGAATAATGTGAGATGGAGTCATTTGATGAAATTATTTCTGATATTTATGTGATATTTTCAGATTTTTAAGGCAATACTTTGATGGTTATAATGAAAATTATGAAAAATATATGATTAATGGTAAAGAAGAACAATGATAGAGGATCGAGCATCTAAAATTGAAGGAGTAAATGTAATGGAGGAAGTCAAGGTTCTAGAAGTGTTAAAAGGAGGATATTTAAAGAAAAAAAGAGAATTTCTTGAACCAACACATGATAGAAGAAACTCAAGAAAAAATTCTTCTTACTAATTGGCATGACCATTTCATTGATCAGAAATGTTATTTCCTTAGATTTCTTGCAGCTCACACCTCATCTGATTGCAATCTAACTCGAATGATCCATGAGGTGATATTATCTACCAATTTGTAAAACCATCTATTCAAAAGGAAAAGTTGACATCAAGGGTTTGCCACATGTTTACATGAAACACTATGTGAGCATATCATCCAGCCCTTCAAGTAAAAAAAAATTTATATCTCATGGCATTGTCATCCTCTATCCTTGGAAGATATCCACTTAAGTGAAAGACAATGTCATGAGATATCTTAAGTGGATATCTTCCAAGCGCAATGATTTTCTTCATAAAAGTATGAAAAATTGCTTACCTAAATTTTCCATCAAGATACTTCCCAAACCAACCTTGAAATACAAATTTATTCATGTGGTGATGGAAAATCTCAAAGGATATTTCTTGTAGATGTGCCATTAATTCATGTAGTTCTTAGTTTTATAAAAAACACTAAAGACATTGATAACTTCGATTATGATTGACTAAGAAAAACTTACCTTGAGAGAATACCTAATCCCATGGCCTTATTGATGGATATTATGTGGCCTATAAGCCTATCACGCTTTTATGTATCTTGTTTATGTTTATTGAAATGAAATTTATTCATTGTCATTCATGTGTGATGTTTGCAATGAAGTCTATGAGCGTATGCAATGACTAAGTGAATTATGATGAGATCATAATATAATGATCACTAGTCTTTAAGCATATGTTCTAAACATTCCTATTCGTGGGATATTCAAGAAGGACATCAAATTATCTAGAAATAATAGCACTATCCAATCTAACTCATACGATGAGTATGACTGATCTTATAGCCATCGGTGTAGAGACACTAAGGATAGATAGTAGGTGCTCTTTGGAGAAAAAGTTCACTGAATTGATCTGTATGAGTCCATGAATGGTAATTATATCTAACTATCAATCAAGTTGATTCATGTCATGGTTGTGATACCAAAGACATCTTGTGGATGGAGAATCGTGTTTTGATTATGACTTACGAATCCCTAGCCACGGGATATCCAAAACTTCATATATTGGATATGACATGAAGTCCACAAAGATGATTGTGTGATAAATATGGGATCATCTGCCCTTGGTAATTGAGGAGATTGACTCGAGGAATGAGATATGATGAAATCCTTGGCCAAGGTAGTAGAAATATCAGAGGAGTTCTGGATTATTTCTACACGTATTAGTACTAACTTGAGTGACCGATTAGGGTTTGACAGTTGACCGTATCAAGTGTAACTAAGTTAAGATGATTGCAACTAAGTTTAAAAAATTAAGATTTTTTAAAAAAATTTACAACTGTAGCTATTTCTAAAAATAATTATGAATTCAAATATATTATAAAAAATTTAAGTTTCTCTAGACCATATCCTCCAACTCAGACCTTTTATTGTCCTCCATAAAACTGTCTTGAGCATGTAATCATGAAAAAAAAAATTTGAAGATGCATGCCATGATAAAGAGTCAAGTGGGTAACGGACAATGGGTTTAGAAAAACATATCAATTGAATTTATGTTGCATTCATTCTTCTTTCTTTGTGACGTTGATTTTCTTATCTCCATTTTGCATTAGCTCACATATCGTTAAGAATTCAAGGCCTTCCTAAAAAAAAGGAAACAAAAACACACAACAAGAAAATGCAAGAAAAGATCAAACTTCTTACTCTGTCTACTCATTTACCTCTTCTTTGATCGGATCAACTAAAGCTTGGAAAAATCTAAAATATGTGGTAATTTGCCTTTTATCTACATCTTCTAAATCCCTTCACACTATATCTTATAATCCTCATTCGTCTTTACATCTTTAGATCCTTTTAAAAATACGAGAGAAATTTGTGTGTAATTTATGAAAAATAGTTATTATTCATTCATAAAAATTTTAAAAAAATAAAAATAAATGAAGAGAAGAAAGAAAAAGGAAAAGGGCCAATGCTAAGAGGCCAATATATATATTAAAATTCTTATGCTTTTTTTTCTTAAAGCTCCTTTTATATGTGCAATGTAAATATTTATCCTTCTCCTTCCTTGTTTTTGTGGAGGGTGATATGGGTCGTTGACGAGGCATTTTGTGTGGTCGTTGAAAACACACAAACTTCGGTAAAAAAGAAATGAAATAAAGTATAGTGTAAAGATCGGGTCAATCCACAAAGAACACAATTGACTTTGATTGAAGGGTTAACTTAGT
Source organism: Lemna minuta (assembly GCA_024174645.1). NCBI lineage: Eukaryota > Viridiplantae > Streptophyta > Magnoliopsida > Alismatales > Araceae > Lemna > Lemna minuta. Next base: position 14,322,462 of record CM044113.1, read on the forward strand.
CAAACTTAGGTTTAAATAGAAATTTTAAAAAATGAAAATGATATATACTCAATAGAAATTATATAAATATATGAGAGAAGATATTTTAAGAATTTAGAAACTATCTTCATGAAGAAATGTCCAAAGTCAATGTCAAAGCGTTGACTTTGACCAATAGTTAACTTTCTGTAAAATCAGAGAATGAAAAGAGTGTAAAATATTATGAAAATTATATATTCAGAAATGAGAGAGAAAATGAAATTTTTTTATATATAATTCGTGATGTTTCAAGAAGAATTGAATTTATTATGATTTATTGAAAATCAAAGATTAGAAAAATCTAGAAATGAACACCTCGATTTAAATCATCAAATTAACTGACCAAATGAGAGTCAAATATTAAGAAAATTAGATATTCAGAAACTAGATAGAAAATAAAAAAAATTATATATAATTCGTGATTCTTAGAGAAGAATTAGATTTATTATGATTTATTAAAAATCAAAGATCAGGAAAATCCCGAAATAAACACCTCTGTTTAATCATCAAATTGACTAACAAATGATATAAAAATCAAGAAATTCACATATAAATAGAAATCTAACAACTAGATGATTCCAAAAAGATTAAAATTATCAAATTTCACCTTATATTTTAATAGTAATTGCCTCCGCAATTTAACGCCCAAATTCAGATTGAAAATGAACAGTCGATGGTAAAACATTAAATTGAAGGGTTAAACGGTGATGAAATTTTACGAATTATTCACTAAAAGTTGATAAAAGGAATCTAATGAAACTAAAATCAAAATATTTGGACTTAAGATCAAGGAGAAATCCGAGTTTCAAAATCAACAAATTTTTGCGCCCAATATTGGGCGAAATGAAGAACAATTCGATTTCTAGAATGAAATTACATATCTAAATCTAATCTAAACTATATAAATTGCAAGGAAAATGATCTAATCACACTACTAACCCGATTAACGTGAAGATTGAGCCTTAAAGTATCTTGATTATGGAGAATTTCTCTGGAACCTTCTTCAACATACGTTCGGCGTTCAAGGGGAGATTTCGATCAATTTCTTGCAATAATTCGTTATTAACTTGTTTTCAATGGATGTGTAATTGAGTCTAAGAGGCAAGAGAATCACGAAGAACTGAAGATCTTCCTTCAAAATCACTTAATTTCTTCAAGATTCGACCAAAAGTTAGGTTTACAAAGGAAGAACATGGGTTTTTATATGAAATTTCATCACAAAAATCGCGGACCGTCTGATTTGCTGAAGGATGATTCAATGGCTGCGATTGGACGATTAAAGTGGGCCACGATCCCACGATTTTCCCCCTTTTTTAAAGCAATTAAATCCAAAAAATCTGGAAAATGCCTAAAAAAATCCATAAATTTCCATTAAATTCATAAATTCATATCTTTCTTTATATAACTCTTTTTTTACTCAAATTGGAAAAAAAATTTCTTCATCTTTAATATCATGTCACCTACAAATATAAATTCTATCAAGAAAAATAGGGTGAATTTAAAATAATCCCTTAGAATTCTACTTTATATCATCCCATCACTCTCTTCTTGAAATTAATTCTTTTAATTATCAACTAAAGTCAAATTAACTCAAGGAAAGTAGTTAATTTCCAATTATTTAACCTTTCAAAATATCAAACATCAATAAAACACATAATTAACCCTAAATAATGTAAAAATATGAACTTTAGTAAAATGTTGTACCAATGGAGAAAATTCATAAAACTATGATAACATGCATAATATTTTAAGTTATATATGCATGTTATCAGTCGTACTTCTCACAATATACTTAATTTGCAAAATGTAGGTTTTTGTTAGGCTGAGGCAAATTATTTTAGAGATTTCTTTTGCATGGTAGGTGGGCGATAAAATCATTTGGTTTTGGACCTCAAAGTTGAGATCTTGAAAGGAATATCATAACGCTAGAGCATTTGCTTCAAGTTGAGAGCGATGACTCTCTCCAACACTTCGAAGTAGATTTTTTATGTTCTATTAAAATTCTTTGCTCTATGATGTTTAGGTGGATAATTTGTCTTTCTATCAAATTAAATATTCTGTTATTTGAAGGTTTTTTCTAAGTTCTATTATATCCTCTATTGACTTCCATTGCTAAGAGATTATCAATGATTTGGATTGGGGATGTGGCTAATGGAAACTTTGAGTTGCATCTAAATTCATTAGCATAATAAAATACATAAAAATATAAATAAACTCATACCTAAATTCATAGGATGATTTTTCATCATTGTTGATTTTTGAAGTAGAGAATAGTCTTTTTGAATATCCCCAAAATAACCACTTGATCTCTGGAAGAAATAGAAATCTATCTAGAGGGTTATAAGAATTGGGTTGCTCAAGTGGACTATGGCTTCCTAATATAGAGAGCGAGGAGAGCTTAAGCCTCTAAATCAATAATTAGTAGCCTATTATTGACTATTAATCGATTTTATTGCCTCTACACATAATTAACCTTCACACACATAAATAAATGTCTTAATACCCTTATTTCACGTAATTGAATCACTAAATGAGATTAAATGATAGTTAATCCATAATAATACTTAACTATGTCTACTTAAAAGAGATTAAACCTAACAGTGATAACATGTTATTGATGCATACATTTTTATCATTACTTCTTGCTAGAAATCTATAATTATTACTAATATCATGCATCTTATCATGTTTTATTCATATTTCTACATTTATTATGTCATTTTGCTCATATACTCAATTTATATCTATTTAGTAATTGATACTATGTGACCTATAAGCCACTCACACTTCTACATATATCTCATTTATGTTCATTGAAATGAAATTTATTTATTGTCATTCTTGTGTGATGTTTGTAATGAAGTCCATAAGCATATGCAATGACTAAGTGAATTATGATGAGTTCATAATATAATGATTAGTAATTTTTAAACATATGTTCTAAAAATTCCTATTCGTGAGATATTCATGACGAACATTAAATTATCCAGAAAGAATAGCACTATCTGATCTGATACATATGATAAGTATGACTAATCTTGTAATCATCGGCGTGGAAACATTAAAGATAGATAGTGAGTGATCTTTGGAGAAAGAGTTCACTGAATTTATTCGTATAAAATCTTTAATGATATGATACATAAATGTTAATCAAGTTTATTCATATCATAGTTGTATATATGATCATTTGACTTGAGACACTAAAGACATCTTATAAATGGATGACTACATTTTAATTATAACTTACGAATCCCTAGTCACGAGATATCAAAAATAACATATATTAGATACGGCATGAAGTCCTCGAAGATGATTGTGGGTCAAGATGGGATCATCCGCCCTCATTATTTGAAAAGATAAACTGAAGAAATAGGATGCGATGAAATGTTTGGCCAAGTTAATAAAAATATAGAAAGAATTCTTGATGTTTGCGTATAAACAATAGTACTAGATTGAGTGACTAATTAAGGTTTAACAGTTGACCATACCCAAGTCATTCATAAGTTTCGTGCGGATAAAAAAGTATATATACATAATAATAAATAATCGAAAGGTTCTATAGAAGAGTTCTTATTTACTCTATCTCCTATACTACATGATATAACTGGACGCCTAATATGCTGACAACTCAACCTATCGATTGAGTTAAATCAATCTTTAATTAATAAATTTAAATATTAATGTGGATAATTAGTTAAGGTTGATCAATAAGATGTTATTATTCCATTGATTCTAAAGATAAAAATCCACATTTAAAATGTTCTACTCAATCTTCTGAATGAATCAACTACAAGTTTCACATGAACAAATCATTACTATTACATCTTAATATACCCACAAACATGAATTTTGGTGTAAGAAATGTTTTAAGATGGTAGTCTCCAATAGTATGCCTCCTCACTCTTTGATCCAAGCAATCATGGTAATGAATGAGAATGAACTTTGACTCAAATACTATGATCCATACCACAAGATCATTATCTTTTTCATAACCATAAGAAAAATCTTTTAGACTATCCTACATTCAGGTGGGCCCAATGAATAGAGTACCAACATACCTAATGAGGGTAAGAGGGGAAGGAGGAGAGAGGTCAGAAGATAGAGAGAGAAGGTTTCTTGGTACCTATCCACAATATTTAATACTCCTGTGCTTTTATCCATACAATAATATTCTTTCTCAAAACCATAACAAATACCTAACAGTCTCCACTGATTCTCTGGCCCAGGGCATATCTGGCTTAAAAATAGCCTTCAGCCCAGAGAAGGGAAATTACATTCAAGACATTATTAATTTTGAGACAGTATTTGAACAGGGAAGTTTCTGCCATCGCTAAATAGATGGAGAGAGATGGATTGAGGGGCATCAAGCATTTGGACTTAACATAATGCAGGAGAGAGAGATCATCAATCATGAATAATATGCCGATTAACAAGAGGGGCATGGGGAACTCACGCGGTGAAGGATGAGGAGCACGCCAGCTCCCCGATCAACACTTCAAAGCCTATACAGATCTGCTCACAAAAAAGGAGGAGAAATAAAAGGACTTCCTGAAAATTGGCCGTGTTTGAAGGATGCCTATGAACATGATGCAGCTTGGCTTATATTCCCGTGGATGATAGCTAGAAGAGCTCCTCCGAGTTAAACTTATTCCACGCTTCCTGGTTCAAGATCAATAACCTCGGTGAAAGTCAACATAGAAGTACAATCAACTGTTTGGGTTGACTTACTTTCTTTCATGATTCATATGGACCCTAAAACCACCCATGGATCATTGAAAATGTAAATCATGTTTCAAAGTCAACAGACTCAGTAATGTCAAACGATGGATATTTAAATACTAAATGTGGAGATACTGACACTCTCCCAATGGACTTGGTAAATATCAAATGATGAATACTTTAATATAAATGTAGATTTGACTTATTTTTCATGATGCTAATAAACCCTAAAACCCTCCATACGGATGAAGTAATGCCAATCAATGAAAACTTTAAAAATCAAACCTATGCTGACTTATTTTCATGATGCTCAGAAAACCCTAAAACCCTCCTCATGGATCATAGTCAACCTAAATCCTGTTTCAGCATCAATGACTTGCTGAAATTCAAATAGAAACTTCAGATTAAGTGTAAAAAAATTTCTTCATGCTTCTCATAAACCCTAAGGTCCTCCAATGGACCGTAGTGACAATTTCAGTTCTGGGTTATAAGTGAACAGGCTCGCCGAGATTTACAGCAAGAAACATAAGGTTTGATGTTTGATTGGCTCACATAGACATGAAGAAATAAAGGACTGACTGTACCCAAAGGTAACATTCATATTCATCAGAGACGTGGTCGACAAGGTTTGACTGCACAGACAAATGACTAAACAAAAGAAGAGATAGGTTTGAAAACAGCTCTGAGAAGCATTGAGTCATTACTTCTCCATTAACAAGGCATTTAATTAGATAGTTGAGTGTATGGATCCAGCCCTGACCTGGCTATAAAAAGGATCCAAATAAAGAGACGGGCTTAGAAAAAAATTTAGTAAGTGTTGACCCATTACACATAAGACAAGAAAACATTCAACAAATTACTGTGTGAGTAGACCCAGGACTACACTAGCTTGCAGAATGGATTCAAATCAATAGATAGGGCAAGAAAATCACTTTTGACTTACTAGGATAATAGAGCATTTAGTTGGCTGAATGAAAGTGTAGACATGGGACTAACTTTCAGGCAGAGATGATTAAAATGAAAAGATGGGCATAGAAAAAGGTTGGGCTGCGTTGAATTATAGAAAATGACTCGTGTTGACTCGAGGATTAATGTAGCAGGCAAAGGACTCAAATGAAGTGATGGGCTCAAAAAACTGTAATGGAAAAGTTGACGAAATCAAGACTAGACTGTAAGGGCCAAAATTTCCAATAATAGAGCTCCTAATAGGGTATATTGGTGAGTTTATCTTGCACTGACCTAACTACATTGGCTTTATAAGAAAGTATTTTGACTTTTCATACCTTGAGGAGGTCAAAGACCTTTTCTGCGATGTACTTTTGCTGTACAGTTCCAGAAACGACTTTATCAGGGTGGACGCAGAGAGTAGCTTTTCGGTAGACTTTCTTCACTGATGCTCCTGTTATCAGATCAGTCAACGATACTGGCTGCCAACCACTGCCAGGCCACAATACCTACATAAAAAGTGCTATTAATGAAATAGAATGTCTTTAATAAAAAACTGTAAAGAATTCTGTCTACTTGTGAGTTACAAGCAACAAAGTGGAAATAAGGATCCAACAACAAGGGGAAAAAGGAAAAATTGTTAATCAGAAACAGTTACAAAACAAGGTACTAACAAGACCAAAACAGAAAATAATGATCCATCCTCACTTTAGAGAGAGAAATTTTGGTCCATCCTCACACTACTGCCGCACAAGAAAAAAATAATCTCTGATTAATAATAATCATCTGGTGTCAAGCTATCAATCAGCAGTTTCTCATACATTCGATAGATTGGGATGTATCTGAATTTTCTCTAATTTGTAGCTTAGAGGTATCTATGTGACTGAAATGTTCAGAAATTGCTGAGAAGCGAGAGAGACTTAACTCGAGAGAGAGAATGGGATAGCAAGGGTTAAGGAACAGTGGATGGGAGATAGTGAGCCGCAGGAGAAGCCGGGATGAGGATGAGACTGACCTTAACCCTAGAATTACCTAATCCTAAAAGATACTCATACCGTATTCCTTCATGCCTTCAAAACACTGCACTAATTTCAATTTTTTTAGGCAATAGGGGTGCTGGATTCTCTAGTGAGATTTGTAAAAGACTTAATACATTAACAAGGAGTCAATGATCCATGATTAAAAATGATAATGATCAAGCAGCTGACGTTTAACAAGAAAGGCATCTCTCTCACTTTAGAGCGAGAGATGAGGGAAAGAATCACCAGTTCATATTCTTATTCTCTGTAAGTGGTTAAGCAGAAGTCAATAATAAATGATTAGTAATAATTATAACAACACCAAATGACTGATCAGCAACAGCTTCACAAATCTGACTTTTATTCAAAAAAAATAAAGAGAGAGATAATGCGCTTTGAAAGATTAATAGTTAGTCATCTTCATTCTTTCTGTGTCAGACATCACTAATACATGATTACTAGTAACAACCAACTGCTCATCAATACACCGTTCAGCAATCTTATGAGGAAAAAGCTCCTGAAAAGCTCTGATATCTTCTTTCTTATGCTTCAAAAAGTATAACTCGAATCATGTTGAAAGCGCACCTACTTTGCGAATACAATACACAATCATGACTGAAGCACAAGTGTAATTCAAAAAAAATAACTGAAGCACAAATACAAATCAAGGGGGTTCATTAATAAAAGAAAAACGCAGGATGAAATCAGACAAACTCACATATTGCAATGTTGACAGCAAAGCTCTCAAGTTGCCTTCTTTTCCAGCAGACCACCTCTTAATCTCAATATTCAAAGTATCAGCAATCCTCTGGGAATTAAAATATAGTATGAAAGAGTTAAGGGATAGATGAAATATATGGCATGAGAAAAATCATTGAATTTAGTTAAAAGACAAACTAATTTGAATGAATCGACAGCTTATCAAGTGAGAGAAAGAGGAGGGATAAAGGAACAAACATCTCTTTCAGCTTGCTCTCTCTGCACTTGCAACTCGCGTTCATTTTTCTCCGCCAGAGCTTTAGCCTAAACAGGAAATAAAGTAATGACTGACAAGAACTTTATGAACAATGTTGAATCTTTCTCAGTATACCGTGCGCTGACGTGTCCTTGCCTCCCGCTCAAATCTTGCTCTTCGCCTCTCTTCAGTCTCTCCTTCGATTTCTTGGAACTCGTTAGTTGATTTACCTGCTTTTGATTCAGTTAAGTGAAAATCACAGCTTCTCTATGTTATTACATTTTTGCCTCTTAATGATATAGCAGATAGATATACCCTTGAATAAACCCAAAGAAACAAAATGGCATATCAATACCTGAGAAAACTGAGGAGAGATCATCCATCATATTGGTCGTGGATGAAGGTCTTCTCATACTAGATTGAACCCCAGAAGGCCTCTGACCTCTCTCCGAGGGCGCCTTATTTGCAAATTGAGCATCAAAAGCAGATCCCTTTAAAATCCAACAGAAACCTAGATGAGTAACTGTATTGACTTGATAGAGTCAGAGTACAAGTCAAGTCAATTACAACAGGTGAAACTTACAGAGGATGTAGACCTCTCTTTTGGAGCACTAGTGGCCCGGCTACCCATACTGAAGAACGAATCAAGATCATTATCATTGTTCCTCTGTTGCTTCTCTCTAGCCATGGCAGCAGCTTTCTCTCTCGCTTCTGCGGCAGCTTTCTCTCTCGCTTCTGCAGCAGCTCTTTCTCTTGCTTCTGCTGTGGCCCTTTCAACAGCAGCCCTCTGGGCCCGAGCCCGAGCTTCAGAAGTGGCTCTCTCAATGGCTGCCTTCTCTCTTGCAGCTCTCTCCCTTGAGGCCTTTTCCCTCGCTTCTCTCTCTCTAGCTTCTGCTACTGTTCTCTCACTAGCTTCTGCTGCTGCTCTCTCTTTTTCTGCAGCCAACTTCTCAGCCCTCTCCTTCGCCTCAAGAGCAGCCCTTTCGCGCGCTTCAGATTGGGCTCTCTGAACGGCAGCCCTCTCAGCTTGTTCTCTGGCAGCCCTCTCGGCTTTTTGGCGGGCTTCAGTGGCTGCCCTCTCTCGGGCTTCCCTTGTGGCTCTCTCAACAGCTTGCCTTGCCCTTTCTCTCTCCTTTTCCCTCTCGAGTTCCATCTGTCGCATCTTCTCAACCCTCTGTTGTTCCTTCTCCTTCTCCCTCTGTTCCCTTTCCTGTTCCAGCCTCTCTTTCTCCCTTTCATTTTCCTCTCTAGATTCCCTATTTCTAACAGATTTTGAGTCTCTCTCTCTGTCTCTCACCTCCCTAGCATGCTTGAACTTTGCCTCTGCCTTGTCCATTGCCTCCTTCATGGCAGCTGCAGCTGGGTTTTCTTCTTCTTCTTTATCACCATAAGAAGGGGGGTTTCCCATGGAAAAATCCTCAAGCTCGTCCCATGTACTTCCAGATGGAATTTGAGGAGCAAAAGACTTGTCTCCCATCTTTCTACCACTAGAAGCATCATCTCTCCGACTTCTTCCCTGCTTGCTCCTGAAAGTAGGAGGAGGCGGCGGCCTGGAAGGAGGAGGAGCAGTAGTGGGAGAAGTGAACAGTTGAATTTCAGAGACAGTAACCCAGAGATCATCATCATCCTCAACAGAAATTTCCTCGTCCTTTTTAAGATTTTTGGCATTTTCCAAATTCGAATCAGTGCCCTTACGAACAAATCTAGATGGATCTGATGCGCTTTCGTCACGGGTTGATCTTGGAATAATAGGATCAGATGCCTCCGTGGAGGAACCTCTGTGATTACTCCCAATTTGGGATGAAAATGATGCGCTTGGATTACTAAATTTAATATCATCGAAAGGTTCATTACCCTTTGATGCAGAGGAAAATGTTGATGCAGATGGTGACGCGAAGACCACAAATGGATCCTCTGCTACGGTCGGTGCAGTTTTTGGCAATGAAACCGACGGTTGATATTTATCCTCTGATAACCCACTGTCAATTTGAAGGTACCATAAATGCACTGATTCATGAATGCAATTACATAATATCGAAGATAAATACATTGAATGAGAAACCAATGAAACCGATGATTGATGTTTATCCTCTGAGAAGTGCTGTCAAATCAATGGAATCATAAATAACAGTGATTGATGAATGCAATAACAAACCGTTGAAGATAGTAAGTAAATATTGAAGATAAGACAAAGAATTATTGGATAGTGTGAAAATTTTTTGCTATACCTTCTGAGACCCCGGTTGCTGCTTCCCCCAAATCCAGGAATTAGATCATCAAAACCAGAGACGCTTTCTTTCTTTTGAGATCCTGAATTTTTGCTCGAGTGACGTGAAACTCCACTGAAAACCAGCAAGAAGATCATCCTCGAAGGATGGCGGAGAATTATTTGAAAAACCGGGTTTCCTGCTTTCCGCAAAACCCTTCCCTCCCCCCAGACTATCCAGTAGATCCCCTTCAAAAGAAGGCGAAAAACGTTTCGAAGAGGGCAAAATATCGTCGTTAAGACCACTTCTCGAAGCTCCATTGGAGCTACCGAGGCCAGCGAGGAGATCATTCTCGTAATTAGACTTTCCAAACACATCACTCTTCTCTTTGGCGCCCTTTTTCAGTCCAGGGACCCCGCTGAAAATATCCTCCTCGTCGTCATAGACCGGCTTATCAAAAACCGGCATAGAAGTTGAAGAATTAGAATCCACCGGCTTAGCTCCCATTCCGAAGAACGGATCGGAGCCTAAATTAGGGTTAGCAGAGGAGTATTTAGGAGGCGCGGTAAAGAAATCGTTGTCCTCGATATTATCCGATCGATTTCTCTGAAAATCCCCGCCGAAGAGATCTCCGCCTGCGGAACCAGATCCGAATCTAACGGATTTTGAAGACGACATCGGGGCGCCTTTTCCCTGCGGACGGAGACCGAAATCTCTATGCAGGAGACCGGGGAATTCGTCCATCTGTAGAGCACCAGATGCGATTAGTTTCTCAGGAATCTTCTCCGATTCGATGGCCGGGATGGGAGAGTCGGAGATCCAGCTCGGGGAACGACGAGGAAGGGATCCGAAAAGCAGTGGGTCGGAAAACGAATTATGTAGTTTTCTTCTGTTTCCACTTTTACCCCCTAAAAAGATTTTGAAATCTTATTATAAAGTCGACGTCTCTTTAATTTTCGTAATACCCCTTAGTCGATTTGACTTTTACCCCCCAAAAGATGATTCAGAATTATTCCTAATCTTTGATTTGTCTCATTCCACTTACACGTCGTGGGTTATTTATTTATCAAAAAGACCCTAAAGAATTGGCACCCTTGCCAAACGCCCCTGTGAATAATTTGCCATAATTGTCCAAAGCTACAGAAATAAAGACTTATTATTTAAAGGATGACGCGTGCCAAACAGCCATCGTATGAGGGCTAAAATGTAATTTTCATTTGGCAAGGTCCGTGGAAAAGTTGGCTACTGGGTCAAGGGGATGGGATTTCTTTGACTGGTTCCTACAAAATTGGCACGATATTTGAGCCCTCAGTTGCTAAATTTCAAAGGTGATGGCAAATGAGGCTCTCGAGTTGCAGGGCAGGGAACGACGGCAAGCCACGATCACAGGTCATGCCGTGGGGGTGTCCATGCAAAAATTCAAAATAAAGAAAATAAAATGACGGGAAAATGTTGCTGTGAAATGAGGTTCTCAAAAACATCTGTCGACTAGGCTATCCGGAATAATGTTGTTCTTGCTGATATTCAACCAAATAAGTCGGCAAAGAAATTATTAATCATCAAAATATGTTCTGGCAGAAGGAAGTCGCCTAACCAGGAGATTAAGATTGCCGAAAAACCCTGATTATCATTACACTAGTTAGATAATTGAGTATGAAAAGATTTTGCTTCATCTGATGGAATCCAGACGCCTTTGCCATGAGTTTCATCCAAAATACTTCATTTTTATCTTGATCTCGCACTCACTTGCTCTTTTCTTCAGCTTTTCTTGGCTGAAAAGGACATGAAATCAACATAACATATTGATTATTTTAGAGGAAGAGTCATTACAAAAACAAAAAGAAGCAAACTTTGACTAAAATACACCGGAAGAATGAACAAAATATATTTGAAAATGTTTTGATGTTTCTATCCATACATTTAAAACTTTTGAATTCGGGATTTGACCTTATGAGATCCAAAGTTAATGGATTTCATAGTGCGTTGGAGAATCTCCAGGAGCCAAATTCACAAACGTGTTCAGAGAAAATTGATCCTGATCAAATCGGCAAACAAATCTAGATCATTGTCAGTTAGATCCACATCAGTTCATGCTCCCAATTGAATCGATGGGCCTCTTCTGGAATCATGCTACATGATCAGATCAATGCATCTATGATCCACTGATCTGATCGACAAAACAGTCAATCTACAGTCATACTTCAAGGATTCTTGGATGTCAGATCCCATCCAATGCCCAAGAAAAGGTCTAGTTGATCGAAATCATTGATCTAGATTGAAAAAGGCATACATTAAGATCAAGATTGCTGATCGATCTGGCGATTGAAACTTCAGTCTATAGCTAGGAAAGAAAAAAATCTTATGAGGAGTTTTGGTTGCAGTGGGATAGCTAGAGATCATCTCAAACTGAAAATCGACAAAAAATGGAATTCAAGCCCAAAATGAAGGATGCATGCGCAATAATCACCCAGCCATCGTAGAACTTGATTGAACATTCGAACTCAAATGCAAACTAATATACCTATTTATAAATACACTTTCCAACCTACAATATTTCCCTAATTGGGCATTCTCCTTGAACAGGATTTTAACTGAAGTTTTAAGATTTTATCTTCAAAAAAACAGAAGTTCTAAGATCATGATGCAAAGTAGTATCATGCGCTTGTAGTTATCAAGCAAAAAGAAGAGAATAATCAAACCACCAAGTATCCCAACTGACAAGAAGATAAACACCTCATGAAAACCAGAGTTTGCATTTCTTAATTTTTGGGACATTTAAACAGTAGACAGAACTATAGGTTATGAATAACATGCTCACCGCCCCATTCATACTCACTTATGATTCTAGATAAATGATGATAATGAATATTCTAACCAGAGTAACACAAGTGTTGGAAACCAATATAACTACTCCCAAAAAGTTGAATGCCCATTCGCCTAATAGATATGGGTGAGCCAGTCAATATCACCAGATGTCTCATCAGCTGAGGCCTTCTGGAGCTCTCTATGGGGTGGTGTCACCAGCAGGCCAGTGGAGTGAGTAAAGGCTCTTAACAGAGCTCTGGGCAATTTGGCTACACTGCAATGAGGTTATCTTGAGGGGTAGGGAGGCTTCAAAGGACGGCATCATCTGGGACATGGAAAGTTTTGTATATCTCTTGTTTAAAGGGACGGGAAAGGGGGAAGGTCCTTCAGGACACGAGTGTACATGTGCAGTATATATCATATATACCAGGTGGATCACAGGCATTATTGCATTAATGCACATGAAATCAACCAGAAAAGTAATAAGAGAGAAGTTATTAGGCAACGTTCCATTTTTTTTTTTTGAATTATGCATAAGAGACACCCTGAATGGTGCCCCCCATTTGTCATTGATTAAATGACGAAGAACGAATAGTCCATTACAGAAGTCTAAAACCCAAGAGGCCGATACCTCCTCGGTTCCAGAAATACGTGAGGCCCCTTAGGCAACGTTCCATTGCTTAATAGAAAAGCAGCAGTGTGAATGAACTTAACGAGCACCGACATAGCCCTAAAAAACCATGCTGGCCAGAGAAGCTTTCTTCGATCTCACCTTACATCCACATCAACAGCCCAATCAAATTCCAAGAGAGAGAAAGACATAGGTAGACATAGGTAGCATGCAAAATGCCTAATGTATTTTCGTCTTGATTTAGATGAATGAGGATTCTAAAGATATTCGTAAGAGAGGAGTTATTAAACAAGATTCCATTTTTTTAAAAAAAATTAAGCAAGATTCCATTACTCTGTTAGAAGAAAGAGTTTTAAACGTGAAAGGTCCAAAAAAAAACCCTTCGATAAAATATCGTCCAAAGAAATATCTTCAATCTCAACTTAAATCCACAGCAACCGCGCAAACATATTCCTAGAGAGAGAAAGTCTTAGATAGCATGCAAACTTCCTCATTTACTCCATAGATAGCATGAAGCCAATGAGAACATAAATTTTATCAAGCAAGATTCCTTTGATCAACAAATCTATTTTAATTGAAAACCCTGTCTAAAAATAGCATCCAAGTAAATATCTTCAATCTCACCTTATTATATCCACATCAACAGCCCGATCACATTCCTAGAGAGAGAGAAACACCGCAAAGCACCCAAAAAAGGGGCGCAAAATAAGACATTTATCGGCCAATCAAAAACAAAAATATCATAACGACCAAATTAGGGTTTCACCTTGGTGCCGGGGAAAGTCATTGAAAGCTCTTCCTCGGGAATAACCACCGGCCACTTCTCTCCCGCCTCGCGGAACATCTGCTCCGTGGAGAGCATCTGACCTTTCTCGACCACTCTTTCGCGGAGAGATTGGGCCGTAGTCGACGTGGCGTCAACGCGCTCCTCGACGCCATTGACGTAGGTGATAGTTATCTCTGGAGGATGATCGTCGGTCCGCCTTTTCACCAAGATCTGGCATCCGGGGTTCAGCTCCTTGTGTCTGGCGGCATTGCACTGGGCAAGGAATTCCATGCAGCAGGCTGTTCGCGGATCTAACGCATTGAACTCGAACCGAACTTTAGAGAGGAACTTCAACATCTCTTCTCTCGAGTCGCCCCCCTCCGTGCGTCAAATGAGAGCAACTAAAACTGAAGAGCGTAGTGTCGAGGTTTATAAGAGATGGAGGGGCAGTCTCTCGCTACTTCAACTTGCAGTGAATCAGCACTTACAGCAGCCAAGTCCTAAGCTTTGTTTTTATGAAATTGAGGTGGACGAGTGGAAAGAAATTCATTAACATAGCCTAGAAATTCCCTCTCTCTCTCTCTCTCTCGCCCCCAAAAATTCATCAACCAGCAGTTAGGTTTATATGCAATTATGGGGAAGGATGGAGGGAAATTCACTAAAATACCCAATATAGTGAAGTTATTAAATTTTAGTAATGTGCCTCTCCCTAGATGGCGATGTAATTATGAGTATATCCTTCTAAAATTCTGAAATCATGCCCAATCAAATGGAATAACTTGAAATTATATTAGTTTGTGTCAATTCTCTAGAGAGAAACTTTAACATCTCCTTGCCTCTCTCATTCTCTCTCCCCTCTCCCCTCTCTGCTTAAGGAAACGAGAGTGAGTACTTAGAAGCATCGAGTATAAGAAGATGCACTAGTGTGTTAATCGGATTACCAAAGAGGCCCTATATATAAATCTACATGATTGTGCAATCGTAAAAAAAACATGTTCACGAGTCAAAATATATTCCAAACTTACTAAAATTAGGGATATTTCTCGATATACTTCAAATTCGATCAAATTGTATGATGAATTAAGGTGAGAAATTAAGGATAATAATATTTTTAGAAATAAAAGTCAAAGACAAATCCACAGGATATTATTTTTAGAAGTAATATTTGTGGACTTATAATAGCATAATAGCAAAGTAATGAGAGAAAAATCAGTTGCGAAGAGATAGAAATTAAAAAAATATCGTAAAATTGACCTATTCTATGAACTGAAATTTAAATCTAATGCTATAGGATGAAAGATTAGGAAGAAAATACATAATGTAACCAAATCACGCTCGAAATGATCAATTGATCGACGAATGAAGGCTTTTCACTCCATTTCAAAAAAATAAGAATTCGGGGTTCAAATGATGAATTCTTCCTTCTCCCTTGATGAAATCTTGATTTCAAACACTCCTTAGACGTGGAATTGAGTCTAGAAGTGGATTGAAACAAGGGATTCAAGAATTATATTGTTCAAAAGGTTCAATCGATCAAAAATCCAAGAATGTATACACTGTTCGAAGAGAAAGAGTATATATAGAGCTAAATTTGGGTGTGACAGTTTGATTGTCTCTTCATCTTTAATCAATGTCTGAGATTAAATTAGGGGAGACAAATCGGTATCTTTAATTTGTGGTCGTCAGATCTTCATCAGAACATCTAGATTTTTCAAGTAATTGTGTATACACAAATTGCCATGTGACACGTTGTTTGATCTTCATTGAATGATTCAAAGGGCGACACATGTCTACAAGAGTCCATCAAGTGCAATTAATCTCAGCCATTATAATTCCTCAGATGAACGGCTTAAATTTAATTTTCATTTATAAAGCAAATCAACGCCAAATCATAGTGCGCCACATACCCCTTCACTTAAGTGAAAATAAAGGGTTGAGATTAAATCGTTCGATTCACTTTGATCCCACGCACCTGAACGCGCCACTTTACCTAAAAAAATACAAATATTCTCACATAACAAAAATTAAAGGAGTATGTGGCCTATTTAGTTAGCTTATGCCCATTAAGGGTGCTTAATCGTTAATGATACTCCAGACATGTGCCACACATGCGCCAAGTGGCACATGCATTTGTTGCAAAGAGGTGACAAGCAAGCATGCATGCCACGTTATTAGCCATGTCAGAGCCCACTTAGAAATTGATTTTTTAATGTTTTTATTAAAATAAATTCAAGATAAAGTCAAATAAATTGTAAAAAATCCCTAAAAATTAGAAAATTAATAACTTTCAAAATATAACTCATTTTTAATATATTTTTGTTGTTTGATCGTAAATTAAATAATCTATCATTTTATGCATTTTAATTTAATAAATAAAAATTGAATAAATTTACAACTCCTAAATAAACTCATCTTGTTTGAAAAATAAAACTAGAAAAATAAAAGAGCGTGCATACAAATATTTTCTCTTATTATTTGCATTTAAAACTCAAATGTAATCTCAAATACAAATGGGGATAGCCTATTTAAAAATTCAACTTCAATTTATGCATGATTATCCCTTTAAAATAGTATACTTTGATATTCATGTTCTAAACTGCTTAAAATTATGAATAAGTACTCAAAGTATGATAACATGCATAAGAATGAAATATATTATGTTTTAAATTGCATTAAGAATCATGTAATTACAAGTATAAGTTGCATGTTATCACTACACAAAGAGAGATAAGATAGTGACAAATACATGTTGAGCCCTAATGAGTTTTTATGTCTAAAACTTAACCATTAAAGGACTATTTCACTATCGATTGGTTAATCATTTGTCATTTTACTTAAAAGACAATATTTTATAGACAAAAGTTCTGGTCAACTGATCTAAGTTTGCATTGAAAAAAAAACTAATTCACTAAGATAATGAATGAAATCAACCAAAATAGTGAATACAAGTCAATTCCACAAAGAATTGGTTTGACAATGATGTCTCATGAACACATGGTTCTAATCGGAGGACATAAATGAGAATAGAAATATAGTAAAATATAATGTCATGAAAGAAAACAGAAAGAAAAATACCAAATCAAATCTTAAGAAACACAAAAAATGTCAGAAAATATTTCCTAACCCATTAAAGGCCTTTCTCTCTTTGCATGTTCCATGCTCCACATTTTTTCTCTTTCACATTGCTCTCTCTCATGTCTTCTCACGTCCCCACTTTTTCATGTTCCCACTCTCTTATGTCTTCTCATGTCTTCTCACTTCCCTGACCTTTTAGCCACCTTGACCCCATTATTTTGCTTATATTTTGCAGGTCACATCTACGAGTTGTTAGATATAGCCAATTAGAGGCCTTAGCCCGCATTAGGGGACATAAGTCCCATACATGACATATTTTCATTTCTATCTATTTCACCTATATAAATGCATGCCCATAATCTCTTCTTTAATCATCAATTATCATCTAGCTTTAATATATACATGGTATCAAAGCCTAAATCCTAGAAAACTAGGATTTTTCTTTGCAGCCAACATCACCCTTTGATAACATGCTACATTAACATAATAAAACATGATTTTTGATGCATATTAAGGTATAAATGGTTTCATTTACATGCATGTTATCATACTTATGTGTATTTTTCTATCATTCCATAATAAATCATTATAATCTCAAAAATACTTTAAATAAGGGTTTAATATGATGAATAAATTAATAACCCATCTTTACTTGAGATTATGAATGCTTTTTAGAGTGAAAATAATGAGAGAAAACGTTTTATAAACATTTATTTATATTTTCTTAAGTTAAATCCTTAAAAAAATAAATGTGTTTTTGAAATAAATTTAAAAACTCTCATTATTTATCAAATTTTATCTTTTAAAATGATAGAAAATTAAATTTTGGATCAAATGAAAGAAATTTGGATTAATTTGGAGTTATATTTTAAAAGTTATGAATTTTCTAATTTTTAGGATTTTTTCGGATTTTTTCTGAATATATTTTTGATTTAAAAATGATTAAAATAATTTTAAAAATGCAAAAATGGGTTTATATTTTCGCGCGGGACCCAAGTGGATGCGACGTGGCACTGAGGGCCGCGTGGCAGCGCTACGCGGGCCCACGCGGTGCCAACGCGGCGAAGAGGTGACACGTGTGCGTGTATTTATATTTATCATAATATAGGGTTATCTTACATATAAGCCATCCGATTATCGGACTTATGCTAACCCTTCATTTCGTCACCTTATTTATACTTGATCTTCCCCGCTATTTTCTCCGTGTGGGACTAAGTTCCACACGGAATCAATGTGCGCAGAACACGTGATGGAAGGGGAGGCGTCGGATCGAGTGGAGTTTGATCGAGGCGCGTCGATCACATGGACGCGCGGTCCACCGGATCACCATCAAGCGCACGTGCCTTAATTGAAGCGGTATAAGAGTGTGGATTTAACGCGCGGGATGGGATCCAGAGCATTGGATCGCGATCCAACGGCGGCGAGAGGATGCGTTTTTAAACGTTTAATCGCGTGGATCGATCTGAGCCCTTCATCAAGATCGGATGGCCACGACATTTTTGAAATGGTCCACGATGGACCATTCCATCGTAACCGTTGATCGTTTCGATCAGACGGTTACGCCCAAATGTACTATAAAACAAGATGTTCTTCGATGTTCTAATGCATTCGAGTTGGAAATCAAGAAATTGATCTTTCTAGACACCTCCCCTCTCGTTTCTCTTGATCTCATCGTGTTCTATTCTCAATTCTGCACCTCCGGAGCCTTTGAAATTAAGATTTGGTGGAATAGATGAGGAGAAATTGGCGCTTGAACCTCATGCTCGCGTTCTTCGTGTTCTAAGCGATTAATTGGTTTAATTGCATTGATTTGATCACGATTTGGGATTAGTGGAAGTGGTCTTTCATAATCTATCTTCCTATCATGTTTAATTTCAATTTAGATTAGGATTTCAAGTTTAATTTTGGTTAATTTTAGTTAAAATCATGATTTCTTCATCCGAAATTTTCTCTCCACTTCGATCTTCAATTTCTCCACGAAATCAAGTCCCAATTCGATGATTATTGATTCCGTGGTATCGATTTAAAGTTCTCTTTCATAATTTACCATTTTCCCCAATTTCTATCATCAATTCATCATCTGATTTGATCAATTTTGAAGAATACATCAAGAATTTCCTTCTTTCCCTGTGGATTCGACCCTTATTTACCATTATACCCTTCAATTCAAGGCATTTTCATCAAATTGGTAAGTTCGGAAATATTTTTGACACGAGACCGTGTGAAATCAACGACCTCGTGTTCCCATCTCGTCACCCTTGTAGCTATCTCACCAAGAGCCCAAGAGGCCAAAGGGATCAAACCTCTCCTCTCCTCCTCTCTCATTTGGCCAACAGCATCACTACCCCTCATGGCTATTGTCGCCGCCTCCTTTCAAAGGGCGCCGCCTCTAGAACTATTGTTGCCCCTTCTATGGTAGATGTTTCCCACTCTAGAGAAAATTTTGCCATCAATTTAAGTTTTTACATGGGCTGCAAAGCCCCTACCAGCCCAATTCAAACCAAGTTGAACTAGTTAAGCTAGTCCAAGCCAAATGACCCTATTGGGCTAAGATGACCCAAGTTGAGCATGCCAATAAGAGACAAGCTAGGATGTTGACAAAGCGAGATCGTGCGTCATTGAAAACATGCACTCAGACATCAAAAAATGTCCAAACTTACTGTTTTGAAGATTTAATCATGAATTGATTAGTATAATAGTGAATAAGGGTCGAATCCATGGAGAATTAGGATTTTTTTTTGAGGTATTCATAATTTGATCAAATTGGTCAATGAATTAACGCGATAAATTAAGAAAATTGATATAAAAAATAACTCAATTTTATTATTATTTGAAGAGAAATCAAAGAGGAAAATAAATAGAGAAAAATCGATCACGAAGCGAGAGAAAATGATAAATTTTCAGAAAATTAAACTAATCTACATATCGAAATTAAAATCTAATGGTATATGACTAAAGATTAGGAAGGAAAAAATATAATCTAATCCAAAATTGTGCTCGAAATGATCCAATTGATCTCCAGATCAAGGCTTTTCATTGTATGTTTCAAAAAACAAAAATTCGAAGTTCAAGCGGTGAATTCTTCCTTCTTCCTTGACGAAATATTGATTTCAAGCACTTTCTCGAAGCATAAATGAGTCTAGAAGATGATCAAAACAAGAGATTTAAGGATTATGATGTCCAAAAGGTTTAATCGATCGAAAATCCAAGAATGCGTGCACCATTCGAAGAGAGAGAATTTATAACACTTTGAAATTGGGCATGATCATCTGATTTTCTCCTTGATGAGATCAATGGCCACGAGGGAATCTAAAGAGACGAATCATTATGGTTAAGTCGCAATCGTCGGATCTTCATCAAAGTATCAGAATCGCGCCACATGCATGTGCTAAGAGAGAGCGTCGCCAAATTACAATCATCTGATCATGATCCAACACATAAGATGCTTTGAATTCTGGTCATCATAACTCCTTAGATCAATGGTTAGGATTAGCCCGTTAATTAAGACAAATTGGAGTCCACCTAGATGCTGCCACATACCCCCCTGCCCCCCACCGAAGTGATCATCAATGGTCTTGATTAAATATGAAAATTGGACGCTCGTTGTCACGCCACGTCACCTGCGACAAAATAAAAAGAAACATAGTCTAACATTGAAAAAAAAGGAAAATTTTTAATTCAATACAAAATAGTTAGCTCGTCCATTAAGGTTGCTTAATTACTAATGACGTGCTAACCACATGCCACGCGTGTGCCACAAATGCAAAATGTGGTACACTCATATGCCACCATGTGGCGACACGTAAGCGAGCATGCCACATCATCAACCATGTCGGCACTCATTTAAAACCAATTTTTTATGTTTTAAATTAAAATAAATTCAAAAAAATTATAAAAATTATAAAAAATCCCTAAGAATTAGAAAATCCATAACTTATAAAATATAACTCCTTTTTAATCTAATTTTTTTTCACAAATGAAATAATCTATTATTCTCTAATTCAAATTTAAGAAATAACAAGAGAATAAATTTCTAATTCATCAATCACAAATTAAACTTTTCTTTCATGCATCGATTACACATCATACATGGTTTGACTACTAACGAATCGAGATCACAAGGTCATTGAAAACACATGATCAAGAGTCAAAATAATATCCAAACTCATCAATTTTAAGATTACATCACGAATTGAGGGTACATTGATAAATAAGGGTCGAATCCACAGGGAATTAAGGTAATTTCTGAAGATCTCTTCGAATTTGATCAAATCAGACGATGAAATGGTGGTAGAAATTAGAAAATTTGATATTTTTGGAAAGATAACTTGAAGACGAATCCACGGAATAAAAAATTACTGAACTTGGATATGATTTCATATAGAAATTATCCAATAAACATGAGAGAAATTTCTGAAAATTAAAATTACAAAAAACCAAAATTAAGAATGAAATTGACTCAAATTATGAGTCGAAAATGAAATCTAAAGCTATACGAAGATAGATTAGGATGAAACACGATCCCTAACCCAAGATTGCGCTCGAATTGATCCAATTACTCGCCGGAATCAAGACTATTCATCAAAATTCAGAAAACGCGATCGTCGGAGTTCAGGCGTCAATTTCTTCCTTGTTGATTGTCGAAATCTCACTCTCAAGCACTCCGGGAACGCGAAAATGACTCTAGAAGCAATTGGGAGCAGGAGATTCAAGGGATTTGGTGTCTAAATAGTTTGATTACGTTGAATTGCCTTGGAATGGTTTACATCGTTGAAGAACACCTTAGTCTATAGGGCGATATGAGGGTAACTGTCCGATCTTTAATTAATCTTTGATCAACGGCTCTGATGATATGCATCGGATATGAATTGTTACGATTAAGTCGTGGTTGTTGGATCGAAGATGGACCACCGAGATGATGTCACGTTGCAAGAGTTATAAATAACGCATCAAACGCCCGCCATTGGATCTTTGATCGGACGCTTAGATACGTTTTCCGTCGGTTTTAATCTCAGCCGTTATAACTCTTTAGATCAACGGCTGAAATTAAATCGATTTGCCGACAATCAGATCACGCCACGTACCCCGCGCCTTAAGTGAAGATCGACGATCGCGATTTAATCGCGCGATTAGATGCCCCACGTTTCACCACGTCACATCCTGCCTTGATCATTGATCGCGATGCGATCAGACGCTCCAGATTGCACCACGTCACCTGCGCACTAATAATATCTAAAAAATCGATTTTAATTAGAAAATTTGATTTTTAATTCTGAAAAATCCTGAAAAATTCATTAAAAATTCAAAAAAATTCTGGAAAAATCCCTAAAAACTAGAAAATTCACAACTTTCAAAATATAACTCCAAATTAATCTAAATTTCTTTCATTTGATCAAAAGTTAAATTACCTATCATTCTAAAAAGTCAGATTTAATAAATAACAAGAGATTTAATTTCTATTTTAGATATATACTCATTTCTTTAAGATTTTAAAACTTAAAAAGATATATGAATGTATATAAAATTATTTCTCTCATTATTTAACATTAAAAACTAATTATAATCTCAAGAAAATATGGGTTATAAAATTATTTATCTTTAATTCCTCATATTAACCCTAAATTAATGTATTTTGAGATTATAATGACTTTTGCATAGAATGATAGATAAACACTCATAAATATGATAACATGCATAGGAATGGAAAATTTTATGCCTTAATATGCATAAATAATCATATATTATCATGTCTAATTAGATGTTATCAACTACACC
>CM044113.1:14345876-14428884 GCA_024174645.1 Lemna minuta
CATGCTATGTTCTGGTCATTGTTCACATTGGTGGCTCAAACGTCTATGGATTGACATCATGCGATGTTGGAGTTGACTTCAAGCCATCAACCACTAGTTTTGAGAAAGGAGTTAGATGTCAAACACACTAGCTTCCCATGCAATGTACTCCCATCAGAGGTCCCTCTTCACCACGTGAAAAGATATTCCACAAGAGGCTCGAGGATGCCATCGTCTCGAGCAACTCGGCATGCCTTCCCTGTTGGGATCTGAGGTCGATAAATTTCCGAAATTTTGATCAAAACATCAAATGCAGCGGAAAAACATTGAATCTGACATTCAAAATACCGAGCCACCAAGAACAGATGATCCTATCATCTAGTATGTGTGAGAAAACATACTTACAGGGATTCCTTGAAGGAGCTCTTGAAGCTATTCAAGTGTCTAGCCTCTAGCGGTATCCACACGGTCTCCGGATGGTTGGATCTCCTCTTCAAAGTTCTTCACCAAGAGAGAAAGAGAAGAAAGGAGAGAATTCCCACAAGGCTTGCATGGGCACCTTTAGTTGTGGTCGTCCTCCCCCTATTTATAGACATTTGGTATGAGGTTTTTTCATAAAAACCCTCATAATTATGTCTATATCCACCAACATCCATAAACCTTATGTGTGTGACCCTCTAGGTCCATATATCTCACTAGTTAATAACTCTATAGACCAAATAACACCTTATTGGTCAACCTTAATTAATTATCTATATCCACATATAGATTAATTAATCAAGGATCGATTTAACCCAATCGATAGGTTGAGTTGTCAGCCCGTTGGGTGCCAAGCTACACCACGTACTCTAAGAGATATGGAGTATGTAAGAACTCACTTATGGAACCTTCCCGTCATTGATTACCATGTATGTATAATCCTTCATCCACATTAGACTCATGAATGACTTAGGGTATGGTCAATTGTCAAACCCTAATCGGCCACTCAAGTTAGTACTGATGCATGTAGAAATCATCAAGAACTCCTTCGATATTTCTACTACCTTGGCCAAGGATTTCATTGCATCTCATTCCTTGAGTCAATCTCCTCAAATACCGAGGGTGGATGATCCCATCTTGACCACACAATCATCTTCGTGAACTTCGTATCCAATATATGACGTTTTAGATATCCCGTGACTAGGGATTCGTAAGTCATAATCAAAACACGATTATCCATCCACAAGATGTCTTTGGTGTCTCAAGTCAAAGGACCACATACACAATCATGACATGAATCAACCTGATTGACAGTTAGGTATAATACCATTCAGGGATTCATACGGATCAATTCAGTGAACTCTGTCTCCAAAGAGCACCCACTATCTATCCTTAGTATCTCCACACCGATGGCTATAGGATCGGCCATACTCATCATATGAGATGGATTAGATAGTGCTATTCTTTCCGGATAATTCGATGTCCTTCTCGAATATCCCACGAATAGGAATATTTAGAACATATGTTTAAAGACTAGTGATCACTATATTATGATCTCATCATAATTCACATAGTCATTGCACATGCTCATGGACTTCATTGCAAACATCACACAAGAATGACAATGAATGAATTTCATTTCAATGAACATAAACAAGATACATGAAAGTGTGATTGGCTCATAGGCCACATAATATCCATCATTCCCTACGCAGTGGGCACATTCTTTTCCCTATGGCCCCTCGACAGTGGCTAACGTGCGCGATAGCACTCTCAAGTAGAAACCATGAACTGACACCAACACATACTACTTGATGCCAAGTTTATGAGGTTCCCATAGCGTGGAGTCGAGACAATTATATCAACCTAGGATTGCATCTTAGGCATAAGAGATGACACCTGGAAACCCGGTGCCCTTATAGGCTTCAACCTGCATCTCAAGTAATAGAAATGCAACCAGGGTTTAGGAAATTGGGTGATTCACTTCCTTTATTCATCTCACCGGTGTCCTTTACTCCTTGATTTGGGATACCTGATGAGGAAACACCCGCCGCCATACTACTTCCGGTATGTACCTTATGCCCATGGCATGGGTTGATACTTTGGGCTTGTGCGTGTTTGGAGCAGTTCCCCGCCGGGGTCAACAATCAAATAAATAAAACGCGCAAGAAAAAGAAATACAAAATTTCTAACTAAAAAATACACTCATCTTCTGTGAAAAATAAATTTAGAAAAATATATGAATGTATATGAAAATATTTTATCTTAATATTTGCATTTAAAACTCTAGAAAAATCTCAAATATAAATTAGAATAATCTATTTAAAAATTTAATTTTAATTTATGCATGATTATCCCATAAAATGATACGTTTTGAGATTTTTTAAGTAGATTGCATAGAATAATGAATATTTTATGTCAAAGTACATAAGAATGATAAAGTTCGTAAGAATGAAATATTTTATGTCTTAATTTGCATTAATAATCCTATAACTATGAGTATAAATTGCACGTATGCATGTATATATTTATGTGCATGTGTATAAGAGTATATGAGAGAGAGATATAGCAAGGGAGGAGTAAGGGAGGAGTATTACAATAATATGGTCTTTGAGAAAGGAAATGGACAGACTAATAAACTGTATTGTTTAGAGAGAGGATAGATGGAGAGACAAGTAAAAAACAATATTGTAGAGAGAGAGAGAGTAAACGTACGGAAGAGAAGGGAGTCGGTGGACTTGGATCTGAGACTTCTTTTTGGCTCATCATGAAATTTACAATCTCCCTATCTAATTAATCTCTTCCTCCCTCTACGAGCCTTTTCTCTCTCTACATTTCCCGGCGTAGCATTTCCCTAAACAGCCACAATGCAATCCGCCACCTTCACTCTTTCTTTCCCCTCCCTGCCACCCGCTGTCTCTCTCCTTCGCCCCCGCCCTTCTCTCCACTCGATCCGCGCCTTGGACGCCGCCCAGCCCTTCGACTACGAAGCCCGAGCCTCCTCTCTCCTCACCCAATCCTCCCGCCTCAAGATCGCCGTCGTCGGCTTCGGCAACTTTGGTCAATTCCTCTCCAAAAAAATGCTCCTCCAAGGGCACTCCGTCATCGCCCACTCCCGGACCGACCACTCCTCCATCGCTAGAGATCTCGGCTGCTCCGACTTCTTCACCGACCCTCACGATCTCTGCGAATCTCACCCGGACGTAGTCCTGATCTGCACTTCGATTTTGTCCTTCAAGGAGGTGGTTTCTAAGCTTCCGATTCACCGGCTTAAAAGGTCGACTCTCGTGGCGGATGTGTTGTCGGTGAAGGAGTTTCCGAAGGAGGTTTTGTTGAAGAGTTTGCCGGTGGATTTTGATATTGTTTGCACGCATCCGATGTTCGGGCCGGAGAGCGGGAAGAATGGGTGGAAGGGGTTGCCGTTTGTTTTCGAGAAGGTGAGGGTCGGAAACGGGGAGGAGAGAGAATCCAGATGCAGGAGTTTGTTGGAGATTTTTGCGGCCGAAGGATGCAGGTTGAATCTAGATCTGCTTCTCTCTCTCTGTTTTTCAGCCTTCACATCTTTCTCTCTCTCTCTCATCTCTCAGTTTTGTCTCTCTCTCTCTCTCTCACAGTTTTCATCCTACACTTCTCTCTCTCTCTCTCTCTCAGTTTTCAGCCTACACTTCTCTCTCTCTCTCTCTCTCTCTCTCTCAGTTTTCAACCTACACTTCTCTCTCTCATCCCCTCTCTCTCTCTCTCTTTTCCCTCTCTGTGTTTTCTGTTTTCACTCCTCTCTCGCTTACTATATCTCTAGTCTTCACTCACTCTCTCTCTACTTCTCTAGCCTTCTCTTCTATCACCTTCCCTCTGCTTCAGTCTTCACTTGTCTCTCTCCTGTCTCATGTTTTCAGTCTTCGCTTCTCTCTCATCTCCTCTCTCTCGAGCCCTCACTTCTCTCTCCCTGCCCTCCGTCTCAGTCTTCGCTTCTCTCTCTCCAGTCTTCATTCCTCTCTCCTCCCCGTTTTCAGTCTCCAGTTCTCTCTCTCATCTCCTCTCTCTAGCCCTCACTTCTCTGTCCTTCTCTCTCTATATAGTCTTCAGTTCTCTATCTCTCTCTTCAGTTTTTCACTTCTCTCTCATCTCCTCTCTATCTAGTTTTCATTTCTCTCTCTCCAGTCTTCCCTTCTCTATCATCTCCTCTCTCATCTCCTCTCTTTCTCTCTCTTCAGTTTTCACTTTTCTCAATAGTCTTCACTTCTCTCTTTCTCTCTCTTTTCATTCTTATTTCTCTCTCTTCAGTTTTCACTTCTCTCTCTTGTCTACACTTCTCTCTTTCTCTCTCTTTTCATTCTTATTTTTCTCTCTCGAGTTCTTTATCTCTCTCTCTCTCTCCAGTTTTCATTCCTCTCTCTACTCTTTATTTCTCTATCTCTTTTCAGTTCTTTATCTCTCTCTCTCTCCCCAGTTTTCACTCCTCTCTCTACTCTTTATTTCCCTATCTCTTTTCAGTCTTTATCTCACTCTCTCTCTGTCTCTTCAATTTTCACTTCTCTCTCATCTCCTTTCTCTCTGGTCTTTATTTCTCTATTTCTTTTCAGTTTTATCTCACTCTCTCTCTGTCTCTCCAATTTTCACTTCTCTCTCATTTCCTTTCTCTCTGTTCTTTATTTCTCTATTTCTTTTCAGTCTTTATCTCACTCTCTCTCTGTCTCTCCAATTTTCACTTCTCTCTCATTTCCTTTCTCTCTGTTCTTTATTTCTCTATTTCTTTTCAGTCTTTAACTCACTCTCTCTCTGTCTCTCCAATTTTCACTTCTCTCTCATCTCCTTCCACTCTGTTCTTTATTCTCTATTTCTTTTCAGTCTTTATCTCTCTCTCTAGTCTCCGCTTATCTCTCATATCTTCTATTTTCAGACTCTACTTTTCGCTCATCTCCTCTATTTTCAGGCTTCACTCCTCTCTCATCTCCTCTCTCTATAGTATTCATTTCCCTCTCTTTCTCTCTCTTTTCAGTTGTCGTCATTTCTCTCTGTGAGTCTTTATTTCTTTCTATCTCCGTCTCTCTCCATGATTCACTCCTTTTCTCATCTCCTCTCTCTTTTCATTCTTCACCTCTCTCTCTCTTCAGTCTGCATTTTTCCCTCTTTTCCTCTCTCTCGTCTTTACTTCTCTCTCTTTCTCTCTCATTTTTCAGTTTCATTTTCTTTCTCTCTCCAGTTTTCACTTCTCTCTCATCTACTCTCTCTATTCCTCATTTATTTCCTTCTCTTCCTCTCTCTTTTTCAGCCTTTATTTCTCCCTCTTTCTCTGTCTTCAATTTTCTCTTCACTTCTCTCTCTTTCTATGTTTCATTAATCTTCCCTTCTCTCTCATTTCCTCTCTTTCTCTCTCTTGTCGTCACTTCTCTCTATTCCTCTCTCTTTTTGGTCTTCAATTTTTTCTCTTCAGTCTTTGCTTCTGTCTCATCTCCTCTCTCTCGTCTTCACTTCTCCCTTTTTCCCTCTTTTCAGTCTTTCATATCTCTCTCTTCGGTCTTCACTTTTCTTTCATATCCTATCTCTGGTCTTCATTTCTGTCTCTTTTCAATTTTTATTTCTCCTTCTCCAGTCTTCACGTTTCTCTCATCTCCTCGCTCTCGACTTAACTTCTCTCTTCGTCTCTCTTTTCAGTCTTCACTTCTATCTCATCCTCTCTTTCTAGTCTTCCCTTTTCTCTCTCTCTCTTCACTCTTTATTTCTCTCTCCCCAGTCATCCGCTTCTCTGTCATCCCCTCTCTCTCTAGTCTTCACTACTCTCTTGTCTCCTCTTTCTCTCATCTTCATTTCTCTCTCTCTCTCACTCCTTTACTTCTCTATCTCATTTATTTCTCCCTCTAATTTTCATTTCTCTCTCGCTTCAGTCTTCACATCTCTGATCTCTTTTTTTGAAACACAAAAGGGAAGATCAGCCAAGGTCGGGCGAACTTCTCCGATCTCTTTGATGTCCTCTCTCTCGTCTTCTCTTCTCTCACTTTCCATCTCTTTTCACCCCTCCATTTTTCTCTCTTCACTTCTCTCTCATCTCCTCTCTCTAGTCTTCATTTCTCTGGGTTTCTCTCTCTATATATATTTAGCCTTTACTTTTCTCTCATCAGTCATATCATTTCTAATGATGACGTCTCTTGGTCAATTTCACCTAACTTCTCTCTTTATATCTCACTCTTCAATCTTTAAACTCTCTCTCTCATCAGCCATCACCTGTCCTAAACATGGACAATCTTGATCAATTTCACTTCATTTCTCTCTCTCATCAGTCATCACCTGTCCTAAATTTGGTCAATCTTGATCAATTTCACTTCATTTCTCACTCTATCTCTTCAGTATTTACTTCTCTCCCATCTCCTCTCTTTTCAGTCTTCATTTCTTTCTCTCTCTTTAGTTTTCACTTCTCTCACCTTCCTCTCTTTCGTCGGGCATCATTTTTCCCCAAGGATGGCCTGTCTTGGTCAATTCCTCTTGTCTCTCTCTCCATATCTCTTTGTTCAACCTTCCAAACTCTCTCTCTCGCTTACTCCATCTCTCTCTCTCTCTTCCTCTCACATCAGTCATCACCTATCCTAAATATGGCCAATCTTCATCAATTTCGCTTCATTTCTCTTCTCTTTCCATCTCTCTCTCTCCTGCTCTCTCTCAGACCACCTTTTCCAAATATGGCCAATCTTGATCCTTTTCACTTCACTTCTGTCACATCTCATCTCTCTTTCTCTCTCTCTCTCTCTTAAGTCTTATCTTCTGTCTCACTCTCACCTCCTCACTCTCATCAATTATCACCTTTCCCACGGATGGCCAATCTCGATCGAGCTACCAATATTCATATAAAAGAACAATTTTTTATTGTGCATCGAAAATCTGGACAATCAAGAAAACAGAAAAAAAATCTAGGCCATCATCAACCATCTGATCTATCAGCTCATAATCGCCACAATGATTGAATGTCATCATCATTAAGTTGATCTTAATCTTAACCTCTATCATTGTCATCATCATCATCATCATCATATACATCATAATTTGCAGGATGGTGGAGATGAGCTGCGAAGAACATGATCGGTGCGCTGCTGAGACGCAATTCATGACACATACAGTGGGGCGAATGCTCTCTAAGCTTGATCTAGAATCCAAGTCGATCAACACCAAGGGATACGAGACCCTTCTGCAATTGGTGGATAATACTTGCAAGGATAGCTTTGATCTATACAATGGATTGTTCATGTACAACAAAAACTCTACAGAATTGCTAGATCGAATGGAGTTAGCATTCGATTCCTTAAAGAAGGAGCTGTTTGGGCAGTTGCATGACATTCTTCGGGAGCAGTTGTTTGGAGATGCTGGAGACTCTTGAGATGAGATGAACGAAACGATGATCATTCTTCTCTACATAGAGAGAGGAGGCGGGAGTAGAGAGTTGACTGATGTTGTATTACTAGCATTTGAATAGATGAAAGGCTAGTGTGAGAATTGAGAACTGGAAAGAGAGAGACTGTGTGTGTGTGCTTGTGAGGGTCATCTTGAGTGCATCTTCATTGGGTGCATCCTATGAGATCTTGTCTTTTTGGATACATGTGAAATGGTATTGTGGAGAGAGAAAACCCTAATCACTTAAAGTAGAAATGGGTACATATGTTTATATAGAACAGAGAAGAGATAAGAGAGAGTGAGAATATGTCCTATGTGGAACTAATGCTTCTAAAAAGATTTATTGAGCTTTAGTTTTTAAGGTGATATTGTTAAGAGGCTTGGTGAATATGCAGTCATTGAGGACCTTATCTTGAATATAGTGATAATCTTCCTCGATGTACTTTCTTTGCTCATTAGATGTGGCATTGCTAGCATTAAAGATGGTAGCTTGGTTGGCAAAAATATATAGACAAAGGTGTTTGAGAGAGTAAACACCTAACTCTTGAAGAAGAGTAAGAGGCTACACCATCTTAGAAGTAGCTTTTATCTTTGCACTTGAGCGGGAAACAAACTTTTACTTCTAAGAGTGCCAAATGACTAGATTGCTACCAACATAATGATGGATATTATGTGGCCTATAAGCCAATCACACTTCCATGTATCTTGTTTATGTTCATTGAAATGAAATTTATTTATTGCCATTCTTGTGTGATGTTTGCAATGAAGTCCATGAGTATATGCAATGACTAAGTGAATTATGATGAGATCATAATATAGTGATCACTAGTCTTTAAACATATGTTCTCAACATTCATATTCGTGGGATATTCGAGAAGGACATCGAATTATCCGGAAAGAAGAACACTATCTAATCCATCTCATATGATGAGTATGGCTAATCCTATAGCCATCAGTGTGGAGACACTAAGGATAGATAGTAGGTACTCTTTAGAGAAAGAGTTCACTGAATTGATCCGTATGAATCCCTGAATGGTATTATACCTAACTGTCAATCAGGTTGATTCATGTCATGATTGTGTATGTGGTCCTTTGACTTGAGACACCAAAGACATCTTGTGGATGGATGATCGTGTTTTGATTATGACTTACGAATCCCTAGCCACGGGATATCTAAAACGTCCTATATTGGATACGACATGAAGTCCACAAAGAAGACTATGTGATCGAGATGGGATCATCCACCCTCGGTATCTGAGGAGATTGACTCAAAGGAATGAGATGCGATGAAATCCTTGGCCAAGGTATTAGAAATTTCGAAGAAAGAGTTGCCAATGATTTTTACACGCATCAGTATTAACTTGAGTGACCGATTAGGGTTTGACACTTGAACATACCGTGAGTCATTCACGAGTCCAATGTGGATAAAGGATTATACATACATGTTAATCGATGACGGGAAGGTTCCATAAGTGAGTTCTTACATACTTCGTATCTCCTAGTATACGTGGTGTAGCTTGGCACCCAACAGGCTGGCAACTCAACCTATCGATTGGGTTAAATCGATCCTTGATTAATTAATCTATAAGTGGATGTGGATAATTAATTAAGGTTGACCAATAAGGTGTTATTTGGTTAATAGAGTTATTAACTAGTGAGATATATGGACCTAGAGGGTCACACACATAAGGTCTATGGATGTTGGTGGATATAGACAAAATTATGAGGGTTTTTATGAAAAAAAACTCATACCAAATGTCTATAAATAGAGGGAGAACGATCACAACTAAAGGTTCCCATGCAAGCCTTGTGGGAATTTTGTCATTTGTTCTCTTTCTCTCTTGGTGAAGAGCTTTGAAGAGGAGATCCAACCATCCGGAGATCGTGTGGATACCGCTAGAGGCTAGACACTTGAATAGCTTCAAGAACTCTTTCAAGGAAACCTGTAAGTATGTTTTCTTATAATTATTAGATGATAGGATCAACTATTCTTGGTGGCTTGGTATTTTGAATGTCCGATTTAATGTTTTCAGCTGCATTTAATGTTT
This sequence comes from Lemna minuta, assembly GCA_024174645.1. NCBI lineage: Eukaryota > Viridiplantae > Streptophyta > Magnoliopsida > Alismatales > Araceae > Lemna > Lemna minuta. The sequence goes on from CM044113.1 coordinate 14,355,260, forward strand.
TGATCAAAATTTCGGAAAGTTTATCGACCTTAGATCCCATCACATAAGTGCAGTAACTAATATTAAACTTTTGATCTTCTTGATCCCTGACTAAGCGAGACCGCAAAGTCATTGAATACACGCCGACTCGGGTCAAAAATAATTCCAAACTCACCGATTTAGAGAAATAATCACGAATTAAATAGTATAGTGGTGAATAAAGGTTGAATCCATGGAGAATTAGGGTATTTTCGAATAACTCTTTGAAACTCGATCAAATCGGACAATGAATTGAAGTGAGAAAGTATGGATTTTAATATCTTTAGAAAGATAACTCCAAAAATGAATCCACGGAATAAAAAATTACAGAAATTGGATCGAGATTCGTGAATAAATCGACAAGCGAATTAGGTAGAAGTTTCTGAATGAAAAGCTAGCGAAAAAAAAAATTAAAATGAAAATTAACTTAGTCTACGATTCGAAATTAAAATCTAATGTTATAGGAAGAAATATTAGGACAAAAACATGATTTCTAACCCAAGATAGCGCTTGAATTGATCCAATGTTCTTGCCGGATCAAAGGCTTTTTATTTTGCGAATTTATAGACGATCGTTGGCATTCAAGAATCTATTTCTAACTGTTCTGTCAACAAAATCTCACTTTCAAACACTCCTCGGATGCGAAAAGGAGTTTAGAAGCGAAGGGAAGCAAGATATTCAAGGATAATGGTGCCTAAACAGTTTGACTACTCGAAAATATCTAGGAATGCTTTACATCGTCAAAGAACTTCTCGATTTATTGGGATATTTGAGCGTAACCGTCGGATCAGCATTTCCTCTTCGATCAACGGCTCTTATGAAACGCATGTGTACGAATCGTTACGCTTAAATCACATCTATTAGATCAAAGATGAATCGCTGAGATTTTGCCACATCGCGCATGAAGGAGAAACACATGAAACGCTCATCATCCAATCTTGATCTAATGCTTTGGATGCGTTCAAATGGTTTTAATCTCATCCGTTATAACTCCTTTGATGAACGACTGAGATCAAACGTTTTAAAACAATTTGTTGAAGGATCACCACTAAAATCCACTAATCTCATGATCATTAATTCTTCGTGGATTCCACCCTTATTCACCACTAAACTACCTAATTCATTATTATTTCTTTAAATTTTTGAGTTTGGAATTTATTTTTTATGCGAGTCTGCGTGTATTCAATGACCTCTCGAATTTGCTTCATCAGTCACCAAGTTTAACCTAAGGTTAAAGGAACTTATAGTCATGATCTGAGGTGATCATCTCAAGGGACCCATTTGAGGCATACTTGAACTTCATCAGTCGTGCTTTTGTAGTGGTCTTCTCAGGGGACTCATCGTGGAAAATCTCTCAAAGACATTGAAAATAGTAGATAACTCATTTTTTGGTGGTTGATATGTGTCAAAATATAATTGTTAAAAGCAAAAATTTATGTTTCAAAAAAATTACATTCAACTCTTCAAATTCGATTATTAAATTTAGAATAGTAGTGAGTCAATGTTGAATCCACATGGAGGAAGGTTAAAAGATTAAAATCAAGAACTATTTTTTGGTATTTCTTTTTATTAAGAAAGCGAAGATGATCAATGAAAGGTAAAAGATGTACATGGGAAATAAATAAACCAATCAAATGCTTCCAAACTCCTTTTGAAGATTGAAAATCCTTGATCGATGGTGCAAAAGTGATTTTTGGGTTTGAAAAAATAAAAATATTGATGAATAGATAAAAAAATAAAGAAAATAATTATAATATAAGGATTCATGATAAAACATACTTTTGAGAGCCTTCAGATTTCGCCTAGACTTCGCGTCTAACATCTAATGAAGATCATGCCCACAAAATTTCAACCCTTTTTGATCAAGATCATGAGATATCATCATTTTAATTTATATCATTTCAGGCCATTGACTTGGCAGTCTCTTTTCTCTCCTCCCTCTCGTCGATGACAAAAAACATGCTCAATGAAGAAGGTGAGGGAGAGCAAGGGAGCTCATAAAGACAAAGGGATGGCAGGATTTTCTTTTATCCTCTCCTCACGCATGCATGCGCGTGCAAGAGCAAGGATGAGAGTGAGAGATAGAGAGGGCCCAGCGGAGGTGTCTCTCTGTAACGCAAGAGAGAGGGTAGCATAAGAAAAGAAAAGGGAAGAGAGGAAGGATGTGGGAGAGGAAAGAGGAAGGACGTGGACAGAAAATGTTTTCCGTCAAGAGAGAGAGGCAAGAGAAAAAAAGAAGACAACTCTCTCTTTTTTTTGTTTTCTTTCTTTATAGAAAAATTTATTTTTCATTGATTTTAATTTCTAGAAAATTCCCATAAAATTCTAAAAAATTTAGAAAAGTATCATATTACTCATAGAAATAAATTTATTTAACAACATTTCTGAAAAAATTCACTCATAAATACTTTCATGTCACTCAATACATTTTATATGGGAACTAAATATAAAATTCACTTAATTATGAAAGAAGGTTATATTCTTGATAAATCAATATCATTAAATGCTCGTAAATTGTTATTAATTTATGAAAATTCAAGAATATCCTTTTAACATGAAAATGATCTATTTACTCATTTTAAATCATGATAACATGTATTTACAATTATATTATTGATAAAAAGTGTATTGATAACATGCAAATAAAACATAAAAATATATGATTATTAGTACAATTTTAGGCATAAAAAATTCCATTCTAATGCATGTTATCATATTTTTTGTGTTTATCTATCATTTTATGAAAAAAGTCATTATAATCTCAAATTGTATTAATTTACGATTAATTATGATAAATTATGAAGAATATTTTTTATCCCTATCTTTACTTGAGATTATAATTCATTTTTAAGGGTAAATCATAAGAGAAATCATTTTATATACACTCATATATTTTTATAAGTTTTAAAATCTAAAAGAAATGAGTGTATTTTTAAAATAGAAATTTATTCTCTTTTTATTTATTAAATTTAAATTTTTATAATAATAGATAATTTAATTTTTTATCCAATGAAATAAATTTTGATTAATTTGGAGTTAGATTTTAAAATATATGAATTTTCTAATTTTTAGGATTTTTTTATTTTTTTAAATTTTTTTGAATTGAAAATCGATTTATTCGAATTAAATTCATTAAAATATTTATTTTAATTATGAATTGCATGCTGATGTGGCGTGAGCAGAAAAAGCAGTGCCACGTGGTGGCATATGAGACCGCCATGTGCCACACAAGTGTATTCATACACGCGTGTGTGCAGGTGTGCGCATGTGTGTATGTGATTAAGGAGAAAGCACCTTGTTAAGGATTTTTCTAACTTGTCAATCGTGCATTCCTTATATACATGTGATTTCTCTTTTATTTTTGCCATGTGGGACTTTGTTTCGTGTTTTAAATGTACAGGTGATGTGGCGTTACTCGGAGCGTTCGATTCGTGCGATTAACAAAGATCGTCGATCTTCACTTAAGTCGGGGTACACGAAAAAGATCTTATTCTTCGGTGAATCGTTTTTAAAATGACTTAATCTCAAATGTCGATCTTAGGAGTTATAATGGCTGAGATTAAAAACGAAGGAAACGTATCTAAAGTGTCGGATCAAGATCAAACGGCAAGCGTTTCATGCGTTACTTATAACGCGCGCGTGACATGGCGAAATCTCGACGGTCCATTCAAGATCCAATGGACATAACTTAATCATAATGATTCAAAGCCTGGCGTTTCATCAGAGCCGTTGATTGAAGAATTAAATCTTGATCCAACGATTACGCCCAATTTACCCTATAAATTGAGATGTTCTTTGACGACATAAAGCATTTTTTGGTTTTTCGAGTAATCAAACTCTCTAGACACCAAATCCCTTGAATCTCTTGCTTCCAATCGCTTTAAGATCAATTTCTGCTTCCATGAAGTGCTTGAAAGTGAGATTTATTGAGAGAATAGGAAGAAATCGACTCTTACAAATCAATGATCATTTTTGAAATCGGGGATAAAAAGCCTTTGATCCAGCAAGTAATTGGATCAATTCGAGCTCAATCTTGGGTTAGAAATCGAGTTTCATCCTAATCTTTCTTCGTATAGCTTTAGATTTTAATTTCAAATCGTAATTTTTAGTTAATTTCAATTTCAATTTCTATTTTTCATGATTTTTAATTTCAAAAATTTTGATCTTACTCACTCAATGATTTCTTCGTGAATCTTGATCCAAATTAAGTTATTTTTGATTCCGTGGATTCGCCTAATTGTTCACTCGAGTCTTCTATCTAAAAATATCAATTTCCCTAATTTCTCACCGCATTTCATTATCCGATTTGATCTAATTTCAAAAGATATGTAAAAAATCCCTTGTCTCTATGGATTCAACCCTTATTCACCACTATACTTCTTAATTCGTGTTAATTTCATAAAATTGGTGAGTTTGGATTAATTGTTGACGTGTGACCGTGTGTTTTTATGACCTCGCGATTTCACTTTGTCATATATAAATGCATTATATTAACGCATAAAATTGTGTGTTATTAGTGGTAAAACTAAAATTAAGTCCATCAATATATCTATCCATGTATGTTTCAAAAGTGGCCATGGTACATTATAGCCTAGTTTTTTATATTTACCTTTGTTTATTTGGGAAAAAAAAATTTTCAAATGCAATTTTTGACATCTTTCTTATATTGAGGCCAAAAGAGACATGATTTAAGTTATTGTAGAGTCTTGTCTCATCCAAAATGACAACTAAGTCCCTCAACATAGAGTTCTTATAAAAAATCCTCTTTGAATGATGTTCACAGTGTTAGGATCTGAGGTCGATAAGCCTTCTAAATTTTCAATTAAAATATCAAATGCAATGAAATATATTGAATGAATTATCTAAAATACTGAGGCACCAAGAATCAATGATCCTATCATCTACTATGTATAAGAAAACATAATTATAGGGTTCACTCGAAGGAGTTCTCCAAGTTGTTCAAGTGTCCAGCCTCTAGCGGTATACACACGATCGTTGGATGGTTAGATCTCCTCTTCAATGTTCCTTCACAAGAGAGCACAAGAAGAAATGAGAGAATTCCTCTAAGGATTGTATGGAAACCTTGAGTTATGATTTTTCTTCCCTTATTTATAGATATTAGGTAACATCTATATCAATAACATCTATAGAACTTTTATATAAAATCCTTTAAGTCTATATATCTCACTAGTTAATAACTTTATAGACCCAATAATACCTTATTGTCAACGTGAATAATTATCTACATTAGCATATCGATTGTTAATATAGATAATTAAGGATTGATTTAACCCAATCAATAGGTCGAGTTACTAGTGATGCAGCGAATCTGCGCAGTCGTTGAATACACACAGATAAGCATCAAAATAAATACCAAACTCACCAATTTAATGAAATTAACACGAATTAGATACCATAGTGGTGAATAAGGGTCGAATCCATGGAGAAATAAGGGATTTTTGATATATCCTTTGAAATTTGATCAAATCGGACAGTGAAAAGTGCTGAGAAATTAGAAAAATTTATAGATTTGGAAAGAAGACTCGATGGTGAATCCACGGAATCAAAAATTACAGAATTTGGATCAAGATTCGCAGAGAAATCAACGAGTGAAGTAGATAGCAATTTCCAATCGATGGAACTACGAAAAACCGAAATTGAAATTGACAATTTATGATTTGAAATTGAAATATAAGGTTGTAGGAAGAAAGATTAAGATAAAAACTTGATTTCTAATGCAAGATAGTGCTCGAATTGATCCAACTCCTTGCCGGATCAAAGGCTTTTCATTCGTGAATTTGGAAATGATCGTTGGTGTTCAAGAGTCGATTTATACCTATTCTCTAAATAAAATCTTACTTTTTCAAACACTCCATGGATGCAAAAATTGATCTAGAAGTGATTGGAAGCAAGATATTCAAGGATTTTAGTATCTAGACAGTTCGATTACTCAAAAAACCCAAGAATGCTTTACATTGTCAAAGAACATATAAATTTATAGGGCAAACTGGGCATAACCTTTGGATGGAGATTTAATTCTTCAATTAACGGCTTTGATGAAACGCCAGGCTTGGAATCTTTATGATTAAGTCACATCCGTCTGATCTTAGATAGACCGTCAAGATTTCGCCATGTCACGTGCTTTAGAAGTAACGCTTGAAATATCATTCGTCTGATCTTGATTGGATGCTCCGGATGCATTTTCATCGGTTTTAATTTCAACTACCATAACTCTTTAGATCGATGGCTAAGATTAAATCATTTTAAAAATGATTCACTGACGAATAAGATTGCGCCGCGTGTCCCCCGACTTAAGTGACAATTGATGGTTTTATTTAGCGCTTGAATCAGACGATCCACGTAACGACACGTCACCTGCGCATTTAAAAGAGAAAAACAAAGTCCCACATGGCAAAGAAATCCAGCGCGTATATAAGGTGTATGCGACTTAAGGAGTTAGCAAAAATCCTTAACAGGGTGCTTTCTCCTTAATCATTTATACACACGCGCACATATGTGTGCACATGTGCACACATGTACACTGTATGACATGTGGCGGTCTTCAATGTTGCCACGTGGCACTGCTTTTTCAATCGTGTCACATCAGCACGTGATAAAGGAAATAATTTAAATGAATTTAATTCAAAATATATCAAATTAAATTCATCAAAATTTCAGAAAAATTTAGAAAAAATCTAGAAAATTCCCTAAAAATTAAAAAATTCATAAATTTTATAATAAAACTCCAAATTAATCCAAATTTGTTTCATTGGATCAGAAATTTAATTATCTATCATTATAAAGATCAACTTTTAATAAATAACAAGAGAATATTTTTTATTTAAAAAATATACTCATTTCTTTTAGAATTGAAAACTTAAAAAAATAAATGAGTTTATATAAAGTGATTTATCTTATTATTTAGCATTTAAAAATAATCATAATCTCAAGCAAATATGGGGCTAATCTAATCTTTAAAAATATTCTTCTTAATTTATCACAATTAACTTAAACTAATGTATTTTGATATTATAACTTCTTTTTTGTAGAATGATTGATAAACACTAAAAAAATATGATAACATGCATTAGAATGGATTGTTTTATGCTTTAATTTGTATTAAAAATCATATATTTTCATGTATAATTTGCATTTATCAACCAGCTCGTTAGGTCCCAAGCTATACCATGTGCCCCAGCAGATATATAGCGTATAAGAACTCATGTATGAAACCTTGCCATTATCAATTATTTCGTTCGTGCGAAACTCAAGAATTACTTAGGTTATGGTCAACTATCAAAACCTCATTGGTTACTCAAGTTAGTACTAATCCATGAGGAAATCATTGGGAAATCCTTCTTATATAATAAATCAAGGCACCAAGAACATATGATCCTATCATCTAGTAAATATTAGAAAACATACTTACAAGGTTCCCATGAATGAGTTCTTCAAGCTCTTCAAGTATCTAGCCTCTAGCTATATTTATACGGTTGGATCTCTCTTCAAAGCTCTTCACCAAGAGAGAAAGAGAAGCAATGAGAGAATTCCCATAAGACTTGTATTGGCACCTTGAGTTGTGGTCGTTCTCCCTCTATTCATAAAATTTGGTATATATATTTGTTAATAAAAATCTATATAATTATGTTTGTATCTACAATATCCATACACCTTACGTATGAGATCCTTTAGGTCCATATATATCACTAGTTAATAACTCTAAAGACCAAATAGCACCTCATCAGTCAACCTTTATTAATTATCTACATCAATGATGTAGGCCACAATGTAGCCCAGGAGCCCATTTCCTTCTATTATAGGCAAGTTCTTATTGGAGGCCCATTTAAAGATTATTGGGCCTTGGGAGAATCCCTAGGACCTGACACTTTTGTCAGAAAATTTCCTAGGGACCACCAATATTTATGACATGCATTGGAAACTACAAATATCTTTCTGGAGAGGCCTGACAAGGCATAGAAGATTTACTTTTGCTTTTGTCACTTCTGTCTTTGACAAAAGTTTTGTCAAGACTTTTGTGTTGTCTTTTCATGGGTCAAATCACTTGGACGACCCTTCCTTTTTTAGGCCTATATAAGGCCCCCATATTGTAACACTGCAAGACAAAATTTAAAAGTTATCCCTTTTTGAGAGCTCTGCTTTCTTTTTTCTGAGTGTTCTCCCTGTTGAGAGTGCTTAAGTGTTTGTGGATTCAAGCACACCCCCTTGTGGATTCAAGGGTTGAAGAGGTTAGTTCTGTGGATTCAGACTCTATCCCTTCTTGTAGATCAAGGCTTGTGGACTCAAGTCTCTGTTCTATATTTATCCTGCGCTAAGGCTGCGTCAATCAACATATAGATGAATTAATCAATGATCAATTTAAACCAATCGATAGGTTGAGAGACCAGCCCATTCGGTGCCAAGGTACACCACGTACTTTGAGAGATATGGAGTGTTAAAGCCCATTTCTTCTCTCTCTTATTGGGCTGAAGCCCACTCACCTTCCTCTCTCTCTCCTCTTTCTATATATATCTTACTCTCGTGCATGTAGGGATCACATCAAACCCTATTATTTTCTTTTCTCTCTCTCATGTGCCTCTTTCTCTCACATGGTATCAGAGCGTTAGGAAGAAAATTCTCCTAGGGTTTGCTCTACGAAGCCGCCGCCGTCAAGCGCCGCCGCCTCGTCTTGCGTCGCCGCCGCCATCAGATCGTCGCCCGGCGGTCGCCCTGCCCTGCCATCCACCTGGCGGTCGCCCGGCCCTGCGCACCTGGCGGTTGTTCTAACGTCGTGCCTGACGCTGTCGTCGTCGTTGCTCTGCTCCTGCCGTCGCGCCCTCGCCCTGCCTGGCTGGTATCGCCCTGACGCCCGGCATCATCTCGCCCGTCCAGCCGCTGCGTCCCAGCCTGCGATCGTGTATCGCGTATCGCCGTCAACGCCTTCAACACGTATCGTGTAGTGCGTATCGCAGTCAACGCCTGCTCTACGAAGCCCTCGCCGTCAACGTCGCCCGCGCCCTGCCAGCTTCTCCGCGCCCTGCTTCAGCTGCTGTGCTTCTCCGCGCCCTGCCTGCGCTCAGCTGCTGTGCTCCGTCGCACAGCGCTCTGCTGCTCTCTGCTGCTGCGTCCCTAAGCTGCCATCGCCCCTGCCATCGTCACGCCTCGTTTAGCCGTCGCACCCTGCCTCGTCCTGCCATCGTCGTGCGTCCTGCTGCCAGTCATCGCCCCTGCCGTCAAGCTGCCAGCATCCTGCTGCCCAGTCGTCACGCCCTGCCCAGCCGACGCCCTGCCGTATCGCCCTGCTACCACCGCTGATCTGCCCTGCCTCATCGATCCATATCCCGCTGCCGGTTCATCTTCCCATCTACTGATCTCCACATGGCCGAGCCTACCACCGTGTCGTCATCCTCGGAGGTCACTCAGCCCTCTTAGCCGACGGGGTTGTCCCGGCAATCCGAAAAGCACTCTATCGTGAGTGCCCTTGCCAAGCCGGCATACGTGTTCGATGGGTCCAACTATGGGCCATGGAGGGGCGCTTTCGTGGAGTTCCTCAACGCCCATGGCCTTCGGCATCATCTGACTGATCCATCGCCGAAGGAATCAGACCCGGAGTACTTGGAGTGGAGCCGGCTGGAGTCCGCGGTATGTTCCTGGCTTATCTCCAGTGTAGCGACACAGATCATGGAGCCGCTCAGCATGACTCGTCCTGCCCGTGCCCTGTGGCTCAAGTTAGAGACGATGTACGCCAACAAGAGCAACGTCAGCCGGACAGTTCGCCTTTATGAGGAGCTATTTGCATGTCGCCAGGGCACTAGGACTCTCCAGAGCTACTATGGATCAGTTGATGCCATCTTCACTAACCTCGAGCTCTATCAGCCACTGGTCTTGGATCTTGATATACTTTGACGGTACCGCGATGAGCTCCGCGCGGGAGCGTTTCTTAGCGGGTTACGTCCTGAGTTGGCTGACATGATCCGAGGACAGGTGCTTGGAGGATCCCGGGTATTACCCACTGAGGAGATCTTTGCAACCGCACTTCGAGTGCAGGACAGCCTGCCCTCCTCCCAGTCCTTGCAGTCCGTCGAGACTTCAGCACTCATCGCATCAGGCGGGGCTCCCAGGGTGTCTGGGAAGAGCACATCTTCCGGGAAGACCCGGAACTCCTATCCACCCTGCAAGTACTGCGGGAAGCCGACTCATCCGTCAGAGAAGTGCTGGAAGGAGTTCGGGAAGCCTGCTTGGGCCCTGGCCGCCTCTGGAGGTAAGACATCCTCGACTACGTCCCCGGTGGAGGGATCATCCTTGACCACTACTCCTCGAACTGCGGGAGCGGTCAGCCTTGCGCTATCTCCCTCGGAGCTGGCCTTCATTCAGGCATCACGGGCCTCCTCACTTTGTCCGCCTGCGGCACCATCAGCCAGTCTTGCAGCACTGACGAGCAGCTTGGTGTCATATGCGGGAGGACGAGGATCGTCTCCAGGTACGCCGTCTATCTCAACCCCTCATATGACTTATTGGGTTATTGACTCGGGGGCATCTTCCCATATGACTGGTTTTCCCTCTGTCCTTACTTCTTATCGGCCTGAAACTTCCATTCCTGATGTCCGTATTGCTGACGGTCGCTCTTGTCCTGTCCTTGGCTCTGGCCAGTCTCGTGCCACCTCTTCCCTTCCTCTACAGCACGTTCTGTATATTCCTGGATTCCCTGCCAATCTACTGTCCATAAGTGCGATCACCAAAGCCCTTCACTGCGGTGTGTTTTTCTTTCCTCATCACTGCGTCTTCCGGGATCTCGACACGGGCCGGAGGATTGGACTGGGCCGTGAGAACGGACGAGGCATCTACGAGCTAGTGGCTGACTCTCCATCTACGGGCCTTCAAGCCCTTTTTGCACTATCTGCTTCTTCTAGCTCCCTTCATGACTCTCTTTTGTGGCATTATCGCTTGGGGCACCCTAGTTTTGTCAAACTTAAAGAAACTCTTCCTTTGTTACACTTATCTGAGTTCCATTGTGAGTCTTGTGAACTAGGGAAACACCATCGATCGTCGTACCCATCACGCACTGGTCCACCTACCCATCGCCCGTTTGACTTGGTTCACTGCGACGTTTGGGGTCCGGCCCCTCATACCTCGCCTACAGGAGGCAAGTACTACACGGTGTTCGTCGATGACTACACCCGGGCGAGTTGGACATATATCCTGAAGAGTCGAAAGGAGGTACTTTCTCGCGTTCAGCACTTCCTCCTTGAGATTACTACCCAATACGAAACGATGGTCAAAATCCTCCGCACAAACAATGCACTTGAGTTCACTCAGAAGGCGATTGAGGAACTCTGTCTGGCTCATGGTATAGTTCATCAGACTACCTGCCCATATACCTCGCAGCAGAACGGGGTGGCCGAGCGGAAGTATCGACACCTCCTGGATATGGTACGCACACTGCTACTAGCTATGAGGGTACCTCAGTATCTCTGGTGTGAGGCTGTTCTGACTGCTACATACCTGGTGAACCGCCTTCCCTCTGCCGCACTTGGAGGCGCTATTCCCCTTTAGCGATTGACTCCGGCTGTTGACCTCTTCTCTCTCCCACCGCGAGTGTTCGGTTGCACTGCCTTTGTCCAGGATCACACCCCTGGCCTCTCCAAGCCGGCTCGCGCACAAAAAGGGTGTGTTCGTCGGCTACTCTTGGACTCAGAAGGGCTACCGTGTGTACTTTCCAGATCGGCGACAGTACATTACTTCGGCAGATGTGACTTTCCATGAGGACGTTCCCTACTTTACCTCTACCCCGTCTGGTGAGGACCCCTCCTCCCCAGCCCTCCTTCCTTCGGTATCTGCTACCAGTGTCATTGACCTCCCTATGCCTGTACCGGATCCATTGCCTGAGGTGTCACCTCCCTCGGCATCCCTCCCGTCTGACCCATCTTCTGAGCTGGAATCTCCCTCCTCGCCGCTCTCCACTGTTCCGGCTCCTTTGTCCCCACCCCCTTCCCCACCGCCTCCAGCATCTGATCTTGACCTTCCCATTGCCCTTCGCAAGGGCACTCGACAGTGCACGCAATACCCTATCGCTCATCATGTCTCTCCTGTCCGTCTTTCTCCTTCCTATCAGCCCCTTACTCTTGCCGTTCTAACCGAGTCAATTCCCAAGTCGTATATTGAGGCGTTGCAGGTACCGACGTGGAAAGCGGCAATGGATGTGGAGTATGCGGCCTTCATCCATCACGGGAGACACAGACGCAGTTCCTCGGCCTATTGATGCCAATGTTGTCTCCTGCAAGTGGGTGTACTCCCTCAAGTACAATCCTGATGGCTCCATCGCTCGCTACAAGGCGCGTCTCGTGGCTCGTGGTTTTTCTAAAGCCTATGGTCTTGACTATCATGAGACGTTCTCGCCTGTGGCGCGCCTCAGCTCCATCCGTGTTCTCTTCTCCATTGCTCTGGATCAGTCCTGGCCGCTTCATCAGCTGGACGTGTCCAATGCCTTCCTTTACGGAGACCTCGATGAGCAGGTATTCATGGAGCAACCGCCTGGGTACGTTGCTCAGGGGGAGTCGTCTGAGGTGTGTCTCCTCAAGAAGGCTATCTATGGGCTGAAGCAAAGCCCGCGTGCGTGGTTCCACAAGTTCTCGCAGCTGCTCTTCTCGTATGGCTTCGTCTCTACTGTATCTGATCCGACTGTCATGCGGAAACGCACCCCGCATGGATGTGTTATCCTGGCTGTGTATGTGGATGACATCATCATCACTAGTAATGACGACGCCAAGGTGGATGCGACCAAGGCTTATCTGGCTCAGCACTTCGTCACACGAGATCTGTCTCCCCCCAGGTACTTTCTTGGACTTGAGATCGCTTACCGTCAGGGGCAGATGTCCATTTGTCGGCGAAGTACGTGCTAGATCTACTTTGGAGGAGACAGGAGACGCTGGGGTGCAAGCCGGCCTCCTCACCTGTGGTGCGGAATGTGGACTGGTGGGACAATGCTACCGCACTTCTTGAGGATGCAGGCATCTACCGCCGACTTGTGGGGAAATTGATCTTCCTCACCGTGACTCGCCCGGACATCTCCTATGCGGTTAGTATCTTGAGTCAGTTTATGCAGGCTCCTCGCACTATCCATCTGGAGGGTGTCTATCGGCTTCTAGCGTACCTTAAGAGAGCTCCGGGGAAGGGCCTCTTGTATCGGCGACAGGGTCATCTACGCATTGAGGCCTACTCTGACTCTGGGTTCGCTGGTGACAAGGAGGATCGAAAGTCACATGGCGGTTATGCCACCTATGTTGGCGGTAACCTGGTCACATGGCGCTCTCAGAAGCAGTCTATCGTGTCCCGCTCTAGCGCCGAAGCCGAGTATTGAGCTATGGCGGATACCACGACAGAAATGTTGTGGCTACGCTCTCTTCTCACCGAGCTTGGCTTCCCGCCAGACGGGCCTATGCAGATGTACTGCGACAACATGGTTGCTACCTTTATCGCCAGTAATGCTACGTTCCATATGAGGACGAAGCATATTGAGATCGACTGCCACTTCATACGACAGTATGTCGATAATGGTACCATCTGCACCCCGCATGTCGCTTCCGCACATCAGCTGGCAGACATCTTTACTAAGGCCCTACCGGGTCCTGCATATGAGACCATTGGATCCAAGCTGGGCATGTTTGATCTCCACGCTCCAGCTTGAGGGGGAGTGTTAAAGCCCATTTCTTCTCTCTCTTATTGGGCTGAAGCCCACTCACCTTCCTCTCTCTCTCCTCTTTCTATATATATCTTACTCTCGTGCATGTAGGGGTCACATCAAACCCTATTATTTTCTTTTCTCTCTCTCGTGTGCCTCTTTCTCTCACATGGAGTATATAAGAACTCTCTTATCAAACCTTTCGGTCATCGGTTATAATCTATGTTGATAACATACAATTTATACACGTAATTATTTCATTATTAATGCAAATTTAGGCATAAAATATTCCATTCCTATGCATGTCATCATACTTTGAGTGCATATCTATCATTTCATATATTTTTAAGTTATAATCTCGAAATGCATTATTTGAGGGATAATTATGCATAATTAAATAATATATTTTAGAGTAGATTATTATAATCTATATTTGAGATTAAAATTAGGTTTTAATGTTAAATAATAAGATAAAATACTTTTTATACACATTTATTTTTCAAAGTTTTATTTTCTAAGAGAAATGAGTGTATTTTTGAAATAAAATATTATTCTCTTGTTATTTATTAAATTGAAAATTTTAAAATGATAGTTATTTAATTTCTGATCCAACAAAATAAAATAGAATTGATTTTGAGTTGTATTTTGAAAGTTATGAATTTTCTAATTTTAGGGATTTTTTAAGAATTTTTATGAATATTTCTGAATTTATTTTAGATTTATTTGGATTTTAAAAAATTAAAAAATAAAGTCTTTATCGCCCGCTAATATGGCAGCTGATGGATATTATGTGGCCTATAAGCCAATCATACTTCCATGTATCTTGTTTATGTTCATTGAAATGAAATTTATTCATTGTCATTCTTGTGTGATGTTTGCAATGAAGTCCATGAGCATGAGCAATGACTAAGTGAATTTTGATGAGATCATAATATAGTGATCACTATTCTTTAAACATATGTTCTCAACATTCATATTCGTGGTGTATTCGAGAAGGACATCGAATTATCCGGAAAGAATAGCACTATCTAATCCATCTCATATGATGAGTATGGCTGATCCTATATCCATCAGTGTGGAGACACTAAGGATAGATAGTAGGTGCTCTTTGGAGAAAGAGTTCACTGAATTGATCCGTATGAATCCCTGAACAGTATTATACCTAACTATCAATCAGGTTGATTCATGTCATGATTGTGTATGTGGTCCTTTGACTTGAGACACCAAAGACATCTTGTGGATGGATGATCATGTTTTGATTATGACTTACGAATCCCTAGCCACGGGATATCTAAAATGTCATATATTGGATACGACATGAAGTCCACGAAGATGATTATGTGATCGAGATGGGATCATCCACCCTCGGTATCTGAGGAAATTGACTCAAAGGAATGAGATGCGATGAAATCCTTGGCCAAGGTAGTAGAAATATCAAAGAAGGAGTTCTCGATGATTTTTACACGCATCAGTACTAACTTGAGTGATCAATTAGTGATAAAAGGGAATCTTAACATGATAAAACATGATTATTAATGCAAAATAAGACATAAAACAGTCCATTTATGTGCATGTTATCATACTTTGAGTGCATTTTTATCATTCTATGCAATTTTATGTTATAATCTCAAAATGCGTTAATTTAGGGTTAATTATGATGAATTAACGATTAAATATTTTATAACCTATCTTTACTTGAGATTATAAGTGGTTTTTAAAGTTAAATAATAAGAGAAATCATTTTTATAAACATTCATTTAATTTTCTAAAGTTAAAATCTTAAAGAAATGAATGTATTTTTGAAATAAGAATTAAATCTCTTGTTATTTAAATAATTTGACTTTTTAGAATGATAGATAATCAAATTTCAGATCAAATGAAAGAAATTTGGATTAATTTGGAGTTGTATTTTGAAAGTTATGATTTTTACAATTTTTAGGGATTTTTCTGGATTTTTCCGATTTTATTTTTCGATTTCAAACATTTAAAATAAATAAAAAATTAACAAAAAGCGTTTTATTTTTCGCGCGGGTCCCACATGGATGCGGCGTGGCACTCAGGGCCACGTGGCAGCGCCATGCGGGCCCACGCGGCGCCTACGCAGCGTACATATATTTATATTTATATTATATACTCTATATAGTAGGGGTATTCAGCCTTCCGTAGACCGGAAGGGTATTCAAACCCCCTAATCTGTGGGGAGTTATAAACCCGACGGGTTTCACTAATCTTTTCCGTGTGGGACTAAAGTCCCTCACAGTGTTTCAATTGCAGGCCACGTGGAGCGAGGTTAAGCTTTGGATCGGCTGAGCATTGAAATGAGGCGCGTCGATCGCGTAGACCGGGGGACCACCGATCGTGATCAAAGACACGTGTGATTTAAGATGGATTATAATGTTCCTGATTAAATCGTGCGCTACTCATCTGAACCGTTGGATCGCGATCTAAAGGATGACATTTCACGCGTTTTATAACGCTTATCCACGCGGCGCTTCTGGAGCGTCCATCGGGAATCTGACGGCCACGACATTTTCGTAATGTTTCACCTTGATGCGTTTAATCCGGACCGTTGATGCGGATTAAACGCATCAATCGGACGGTTACGCCCAATTTTGGCTATAAAACGAAGTGTTCTTCGTCTTTTGTAAGCATTCGAGAAGGATTTCGCTTAATCGACCATTCTAAACCCGTCTTCTCTTGAATCTCTCACTTGTAATCACTTCTAGACTCAATTTCGCGTCCACAGAGTGTTTATAAGTGAGATTTCATCGATCGATCATGGAGAATTTGTCTCTTGAACACCGATGTTCACGTTTGAATTCGCGGAATGAATAGCCGTCGATCCGGCGATCAATTGGATCGATTTGATCGTTATCTCGGGTTAGAAAACAAGTTCTTCCTCTAATCTATCGTCATGTATCATCAATTTTTAGTTTAGGATCTCAATTTAGTTTAATTTTGCTTTTAATTTCAATTTATGTTCTTCGCGATTCTGAAAATTTCATCCCACTTCACTCTTTGATTTCTTTGCGATTACTAATCCAAATGGAGTGATTCTTGATTCCGAAAATGGATAGATCTTTGAGTTATCTTTCTAAATCTACCATTTTCCCTAATTTCTCACCTCAATTCATCGTCCAATTTGATCAATTTCCAAAAGATATTTCAAAAATACCTTAATTCCCAGTGGATTCGACCCTTATTTACCATTATACCCTTCAATTCATGATTAATTCTCAAAATTGGTAAGTTAGGCTTTATTTTTTACACGAGACCGTGTGAAATCGACGACCTCGCGGTCTCATCTCGTCAATTAGGGTTTGACAGTTGACCATACCCTAAGTTATTCATGAGTCTAATGTGGATGAAGGATTATACATACATGGTAATCGATGACGGGAAGGTTCCATAAGTGAGTTCTTACATACTCCATAACTCCTAGTGTACGTGGTGTAGCTTGGCACCCAACGGGTTGGCAATTCAACCTATCGATTGGGTTAAATCGATCCTTGATTAATTAATCTATATGTGGATGTGGATAATTAATTAAGGTTGACCAATAAGGTGTTATTTGGTTAATAGAGTTATTAACTAGTGAGATATATGGACCTAGAGGGTCACACACATAAGGTCTATGGATGTTGGTGGATATAGACAAAATTATGAGGGTTTTTATGAAAAAAAACTCATACCAAATGTCTATAAATAGAGGGAGAACGACCACAACTAAAGGTGCCCATGCAAGCCTTGTGAGAATTTTGTCATTTGTTCTCTTTCTCTCTTGGTGAAGAGCTTTGAAGAGGAGATCCAACCATCCGAAGACCATGTGGATACCGCTAGAGGCTAGACACTTGAATAGCTTCAAGAACTCCTTCAAGGAAACCTGTAAGTATATTTTCTTATAAATATTAGATGATAGGATCAACTATTCTTGGTGGCTTGGTGTTTTGAATATCCGATTGAATGAATTCTGCTACATTCAATGTTTTGATCAAAATTTCGGAAAGTTTATCAACCTTAGATCCCATCAGCATCTGACGCGGCAATAGAATAACGTGTCGCCAAGTCGCAACATGTATACGCGCCGCGTGGCACACATGTATGTACGCTTGTGCATGTGTGTGCGCGTGCGCGCGCAAGTGTAATTAGTGGGTTAAGCATCTGTTAAGGATTTTTGCTAACCCATTATATGTAATTTAGTTATATACATTTTTTATTACGTTTATTTTTGTCATGTGAGACTATCTTTCATTTTATATCTTCGCAGGAGACATGACGTGCTCCAAATTGTCCGATCGACGCGAATTAATGCGATTTAATTATAACCCCTCATTTTTACTTAAGTGAGGGGGTACATGGCATCATCTAAATGGACGAAAATTTGTTTTATTAAACAGATCAATCATGGTTGTTCATCTGAGGAGTTATAATGACCAAGATTTAAAGCGTCATATGAGAATCTCAAACATCGATGCACAATTAGACAAACAAGATCTCGTGATGCTCTCTCTTCACGCGATCATATGGCGCGATCCTAATGCTCTGATGAAGATCCGATAGTCTCAACTTAACCATAACGATTCACCTCTTGATGAGACAAATCCACATAGTCATTGAAAACACGCGGATAAGTGTCAAAATAAGTTCCAAACTCACCAATTTAAGGTTTTACTCACGAATTAAAGAGTATAGTGATAAATAAGGGTCGAATACACAGAGAATTAAGATATCTTTGACGTATTTTGTCTAAATTAATCAAATCGGATGATAAATAGAGGTGAGAAATAAAGGGATTTTGATAAATTTAGAAAGATAACTCACAGATGAATCCACGGAATCAAAAATCACACGATTTGAATGAAGATTCGCGGACAAATCAACGAGCAAAAATTAGGTAGAAAATTCAAACATAAAGACATAGAAAACCATAATATAATCTAAAATTAACCCAATCTACGATTCAAAATTAAAATCTAATGTTATAGGAAGAGAGATTAGGAGAAAAACACGAACTCTAATTTAATAAGATAGTGCTCAAATTGATCCAATTGATCATCGAATGAAAGGCTCTTCATTCCGCGATTTCAAAGACGATTATTGGTATTCAAGAATCAAATTCTCCCTATAATCTCTACAAAATCTCACTTTCAAACGCTCCTTGGATTTGGAAATTAATCTAGAAGACAAGGGAAGCAAGAGATTTAAGGATTGAGATGTCTAAATAGTTCAATTACTTGAAACATCCTTGAATGATTTACATCGTCGAAGAACATATGTATTTATAGACAGATTTGGGCATGGCCATTGTATTTGGCTCTTCATCTTCAATAACGGTTCAAATGAAACACTTGGATGCAAATTATTGCCATTAAGTAACGTCCGTTTGATCGAAGATGGAGAGCTCATATTTCACCACATCGCGCATGAAGAAGAAGCGTCGCGAGATCTCGTCTGTCCGATTGTGAATCGACGCCTCAGATTCTCATATGGTTCTTCAAGTCTTGGCCATTATAACTCCTCAAATGAACGGCCAGGATTGATCCATTTAATAAAATAAATCGTCATCCACTCAAATGCTGTCATGTACCCCCCCCCCCCCCCCCCTTAAGTGAAAATGAGGAGTTGAGATTAAACGATCTTATTGGAATCGATCAGATGCTAGTGAGTATGCCACGTCACCCGCACAATTAAATGAACAAAAAAATCTCCCATGACAAAAATAAACGCAGATTGATGGGTTTATAACTGGAGATTATTTAGTGGGCTTAACGAATATCCTAAAAAGGATGCTTAACCCACTAATCTCACATGCGTGCAAACACGTGCCCACAGATTCACATGTGGTGCATATACACGTCGCCATGTGGCGACACGTTATTCGCTCACTGTGTCAACTGCCACGTTAGTGCGCGATAAAAATCCAATTTTTTTAATTTTTAAATAGAAAGAAATTTAAAATAAATGCAGAAAAATTCCAATAAATTCCAAAAAAATCCCTAAAAATTAGAAAATTAATTACTCCAAATTAATCCAAATTTGTCTTGTTTGATGAGAAATTAAATAATCTATCATTTTAAAATTTTGAATTTAATAAATAACTAGAAAATAAATTTTTACTTCAAAAATAAACTCATTTATTTTAGAAATTAAAGTTCAGAAAGATAAATGAGCGTATATAAATATATTTTCTCTTATTATTAATAATTAAAACCCAATTATAATATCAAATATGAAGTGAGAATAATCTAATATGAAATATCTCTATTTAATTATTCATAATTATCCCTAAAATTGTGCATTTTATATTATAACTTAAATTTTCATAGAATGTAAGATATACACTCAAATATGATAACATGCATAATAATGTAATGTTTTATGCCTTAATTTGTATTAATAATCAAATAATCAGGCCCCATATATAAAGCTCGATTATATCTTTTTTTTTCTAAGTGGGACCAGATATTTTTTATGCATGGACACATGGCACATTGTGGATTGTCAGTTTCGGTGACCCAAATTTATTAGATCTTCTCTCCATTAGTGCGACACGTAGTACCCTATGGTGCGTTGGATGCAATGGATCGCATGTCCACTAGATCATATGCTCTAAATTTCTCGCAAGATTCTCATTTATCGTGATGAATTAGAAGCAGACACATGGCACAGTCTGGTGATTCCCATACTTTGTAAAGATGATCTAACATTTTTTAGTGAAGTTTCTCTTTCTCTCTCCTCTTAAAGAATTGAACAATGACATGTGGCGCAAAATCTAGAGATCTTGACTTTGATATAGATTAAATCAATGGTTGATGATCAATCATGCTTTTCTAAGGAAAAATATATGGCTAGAAATGCTCTGAATTGGAATCATGATATCTCATAATCTTGATCAAACTAGGGGCTGAAAATTTATGGGCATGATCGTCATTTCAAGTTGTAAAAAATCTACCAAGGCCAATATAATTTTCAAGGTAGACAAACTAGGGTTTTTACTATTTCTTTGTGTTTTTTAGTATAGGACAACTGACGAAGCGTTTTATGCGGTCGTTAAAACAAAAAAACGTCGGTCAAACAAAATTTATAATTCTAAACTCACAATAACAAAGATATAAAATCAAGTATAGTGTAAAGATCGAGTCGATCGACAGAGAACACAGTTGACTTTGATCGTAGAGTTGACTTGATCAAACTTAGGTTTAATTTTGGGTTTTTAAGAAGTGAATTTATAAGTTTATTACTAAAATGATAGAATTATATCAGAGAAGATATTTTAAGAATTTAGAAACTGATTTTAAGAAGAAATGTCAAAAGTCAAGGTCAAAGCGTTGACTTTGACCAATAGTTGACTTTCTAAAAAATTAGAGAATAAAAAGATATTAAAATATTACGAAAATTATATATTTAGAAACTAGAGAAAAAATACAAATTATTGGTATATATTTCGTGATTTTTAAAGAAGAATTGGATTTATTATGAATTATTGAAAATCAAGGATCAAAAAAATCCCGAAATGAACACTTCAGTGTAAATCTTCAAATTGACTAACCGAATGACATCCAAATCTTGCAATTCACATATTATCAAATTATCAAAGAAATTATCAAATTTATCAAATTAAGAAATTATCAAATTAGGAAAGCTAACAACCAGAGGATTCCAAAGAGACCAAAATTATCAAATTTTACCTTGTTTTTTGAAAGTAATTGCACCCGCAAGTCAACGCCCAAATTCAGATTGAAAATGAACAGTAAATGGTCAAATGTTAAATTGAGGGGTCAAATGATGATAAAATTTTATGATTTTGCTATCCACGGAAAGCTGATAAACTAAGGAATCGAATGCAATTAAAATCGAACGATTTGGACATACGATCAAGGAGAAATCCTTGTTTCAAAATCAGCTGAATTCACGCTCAAATTTGAGCGAAATGAAGAACAAAACGATTTTTAAAACAAAATTAGCCTACCAAATCAAATCTAAATTACAATTATTACAAGGAAAATGATCGAATCACACTACTAACCTGATTGACGGGAATATTTGGCTTCAATTCACGCGGATTGAAGAGTATTCAATCGATTTCGTCTTCAACGTGATTTCGGTGTTCAAGGGGAGATTTTGATCAATCCATGCAATGAATCGCGACGAATCCTGCCTCAATCTGATCGCGATTGAGTCTAGAACGCAGGGAAATCACGATGAACTCAAGATATGCCCTCAAAATCGCTTAATTTCTTCAAGATTAATCAGGAGTTACTGAAAAGAAGAGAATACATCAGTTTTTAAAGGAAAATTTCTGCGAGAAATGCTGACTGTCTATTTTGCGATGAGATCTGAGCCGTCCGATCGTGTGAAATCAGTGGAATTGTGGCCCACGACACAGGCCCACGATCTCCCTTTCCTTTCGCTCGTCTGATCTTGATCGAAGAGTCTGGATGCATCCACGTGTCACTCCACGATCGCTGATAGCGCGATTAAATGCTGAGCATCCGATGTCACTCAAGTCACGATTCACACACGTGTTGAAATGATGATCCGATGGACCGAGATCCATCGGATTAATGTACACCCTTCGGTGTGCTTTTGATCCAACACATTCCATGCTGCCACGTGTCCTGTATTTAAGAGATTACACGGGAACATAGTCCCACACGGAGAAAATAATCGGAAAAGACACGTATAAAAGGTGAGATCATTTAACGCCTTTGCGTTACCGCCCCAACTATCTTACCTGGGCCCACTATACCCGTGGGCCCATCATCTGCCAGCCCAAAGATCTCATGTCACGTGGCGCCACCCGGGCGTCCGCGTGGACTCGTGTGGCCTTGCCATGTGTCTGCGCTACGCAGACACTCGCGTGGGTCCGCGTGGCACTGCCACGTGGCCTTGCGTGCCATGTCACATCCACGCGGGTCCCACGTCGCGCCACGTCCGCTCCACAGGTCTTGTGGAGAAATAAAACCCCCTCTTTGCCTTTTTTTAAAGAGAATTAAATCTGTAAAAATCAAAATAAATTCTGAAAAAAATCTATACAATTCAGAAATCAATATCTTTAAAACTAAAACTCCTTTTTGACTCAAATTTTCTCCATTGGCTCACAAATTTATTTCTTTTTAATATCATGCCATCTAAAATAAATTAAAAGAAGAATATAAGGTTAATTCAAAATAAACTTAAATGATCCTTATAAGAAATGTATTTCATATCATCCATACATTCTCTTCTTAAAATTAATTCTTCTACTCATCTACTAAAGTCAAATTAAATCAAGGAAAGTAATTAATTTCTATTTATTTAACCTTGCAAAAGATTAGTCATCAATAAAGCACAAAACTAACCCTAAATTATGCATAAATATGGAATTTAGTGAAATGGCATACCAATGGAGAAAATTCATAAAACTACGATAACATGCATCATAATTACATAAAATAAGCATAAATATTATCTAAATAAGGTAAGAATTTAAATTAAATATGCATGTTATCAACAACCAAGAGGAAAGAGAGCATTGATTGATACTTCTTCATGTACGGAACATCATTTCTAATGAGTTTCTTCTCTTTTCTAATTTATTTCTCGTGTTGGATACAGAACACCAAGTCCGAGCAAAATGTACAGGCTCTTCAAGGTATGTTTTAATTTGAGAGCATCACTAGAGTGTATTTTCATCTCGAATCCTTTGATTAGAATAATTTTTTGTCAATCTTTTTCATTTTCCTCATATTTCCATCAACATTTTTATATTTTCAAACCCTAAATTATATTTCCATCATCAATGAAGGGTTTTCAATCTTTGAAAGGATTTTGGAAGCATTTGATCAGTTCATTTCATTTCTCATTTATATCTTCTTCTCTTCATTAATCATCTCTGCTTTCTTAATCTAAAAATACCGAAAATAGTAATTAATTTCTATCTATAACGCCCTCCCTGTGAATTCGACCTCGACTCACTTATACTCTAAATTTCAAAACTGAATTCAAAGAATCGAATATAAGGTTTGATACGTGAATTTGCGCATTCAATGACCATAATTTTACGTGTATCACTTATTATATTAGTGAGATCATATAGTGCTATTTTTTTTAGATATTTTTATGTCCTCTTTCAATGTCGTTTGAATAAGAAAGGTTAGTGATCTTTATATTATGATTTCATTATAATTTACTAAGTCATTGCACATGCTCATAGACTTTTGGCGAGATGAATTTGTGCGATCATTGAAAACACACAAAGAAGTGTTAAAATAATTTCTAAACTCACCAATGGAAGATAATAATTAAGAATTAAAGAGCATAATGGTGAATAATGGTCAAATCTACAAATAATTAGGGAATTTTCTGAGTAATTTTTAAATTCGATCAAATCGGATGAGGAATTGAGGTGAGAAATTAGGGTTTTAGTACATTTGGAAAGAAAACTCCAAAAAAAATCCATGGAATAAAAACTTACACAATTTGTATCAATATTTGTGGATAAATCAATGAAAAAAATTTAGATATAAAATTCGATCATGAAGAGAGAGAAAACAAAGAGAAATTATATAAATCGACTAATCTAAGCTTTGAAATTTAAACTCTAATGATACACGATGAAAGATTAGAAGGAAAACATAAAATCTAACCCAAAATCACACTTTTAAATTATTCAATTGGTCACCGGATCAAGGGCTTTTCAATGTGCATTTTTTAAAACAAATTTTAGAATAGAAATGAGTCTAGAAGAGAAAGAAAGCACGAGATTTAAGGATAGAGATGTCTAAATAGTTCAATGGCTCAAAACATCCAAGAATACATTTTTATGTCAAAGAGAGAGAATATAAATAGACAAAACTTGGGCGTGACCATTGGATTTGGCATTTCATCTTTGATTAATGGCTCAGATGAAACGCCAGGATGCGAATCGTCATCATTAAGTCGCGTTCGTTCAATTATAAATGGAGCACCAAGATGAAGTCGCGTCATCGCATGAAGTTCAATCGTCGTGTAACGTCTGCTATTCGATCTTCATCAAATGCCTCAGATGATGTCACACATCCATTGAAGTTTATTGGGAGCATTTAATCTCAACTGTTCTAACTTATCATATGAATGGTTGAGATTAAATTGTCTAAAAATGAATCATCGCCTAATCAGATGTCACCAGTTAACCCCCCCTCCACCTCCACGGACTTAAGTGAAGATCGACGGCTTTGAGTTGAATACACGAATCGGACGCTTCCCGTTGCGCCACATCACTTGCACGTAAAAAGAAACACAAATAGTCCCACATGAAAAAATTAACGTGAAATATCAAATATATAAGTAGGGTGTGTTAAGTGGGCCTAGAGAATATCCGAAAAAGGATGCTTAACTCACTAATTACACACATGCGTGCCCACAGACGCACACTTGTGCGCCACATGGCCCATACACATGTCACCACGTGGCCCGTACACATGTTGTCACGCGACATGTACACACGTCGTCATGTGGTGACACGTCATTCGCCTGCCGCATTTGCTGCCAGATTAGTGCGCTATGTAAAAATGATAAATTTTTTAATTTTAAAAATCCAGATAAATCTAAATAAATTGAGAAATTTCTGAAAAATCTCTAAAAATTCTAGAAAATTCCCTAAACATTAGAAAATTTGTGACTTTCAAAATAGAACTCTTAATTAATCTAAATTTGTTTTTTTGGATGATAAAATTAAATAATATATCATTATAAAGAGTTAAACTTAACAAATAACAAGATAATAAATTTTTATTTAAAAAATATACTATTTTCTTTTAGAAAATAAAACTTAGAAAATTAAATAAGTGGATAAAAAATATTTTCTCTTAATATTTAATATTAAAACCCAATTATAATCTCAGATATATATGAGAATAATCTACTCTAAAATATATTATTTAATATGTATAATTATCCCTAAAATGATGCATTTTGAGATTTATAACTTTAAAACATATGAAATAATAGATATGCATTCAAAGTATGTTAACATGTATAAGAATAGAATGTTTTATGCCGAAATTTGTATTAATAATCACATAATCATATGTATCAATTGCATGTTATCAACTTCATTACAAATATTACACAAGAATGATAAAAAATAAAATTCCATGTTAGTAAATAGTAATGGGAGATGGATGTGTTATTGACTTGTAGGACACAAAATATCTATCACCTATCACCTATCACCTATCACCTATCACCTATCAATAAAATTATATGTTAATAAATACTCATAAAAGTACTTGGAGGACACAATATAGTGTTGGGTTTTGATATCGGTAAACTTTCAAAATTTCAATCAAAACACCAAATGCAGTGAAAAACATTGAATCAGATGATCCTATCATCTAGTATGAATGAGAAAATAAACTTACAGGGTTTCCTTGAAGGAGTTCTTGAAACTATTCAAGTGTCTAGCCTCTAGCAATATCCACATGGTCTCTGGATGGTTGGATCTCCTCTTCAAAGCTCTTCACCAAGAGAGAAAGAGAAGAAATGAGAAAATTCTCACAACGCTTGCATGGACACCGTGAATTGTGGTCGTTGCCCCCCTATTTATAGACATTTGGTATGTATATTTTCATAAAAACCCTCATAATTATGTCTATATCCACCAACATCTATAGACCTTATGTGTGTGACCCTCTAGGTTCATTATCTCACTAGTTAATAACTCTATAGAACAAATAACATTTTATTGGTCAACCTTAATTAATTATACACATCCACATATAGATTAATTAATCAATGATCGATTTAACCTAATCGATAGGTTGAGTTGCCAACCCATTGGGTGCCAAGCTACACCACGTA
Organism: Lemna minuta; assembly: GCA_024174645.1. NCBI lineage: Eukaryota > Viridiplantae > Streptophyta > Magnoliopsida > Alismatales > Araceae > Lemna > Lemna minuta. Next base: position 14,381,775 of record CM044113.1, read on the forward strand.
CTCTAGGAGATATGGAGTATGTAAGAACTCACTAATAGAACCTTTCCATCATCGATTGCCATGTATTTATAATCCTTTCATCTCGCACGAGACTCGTGAATGACTTACGGTATGGTCAAGTGTCAAACCCGAATCGGTCACTTGAGTTAGTACTGACGCGTGTAGAAATCATCGGCAACTCTTTTTCTAATATTTCTACTACCTGGGCCAAGGATTTCATCGCATACTCATTTCTTGAGTCAATCTCCTAAAATACCGAGGAGCAGATGATCCCATATTGATCACACAATCATCTTCGTGGACTTTCATTTCGTATCCAATATATGACACGTTTAGAGATCTTGTGGCTAGGGATTCATAAGTCATAATCAAACCACAAATCATCCATCCACAAGATGTCTTTGGTGTCTCGAGTCAAAGGATCACATACACAACCATGACATGAATCAAACCCATTGCCAGTTAGGTATAATACTATTCAGGGATTCATACTTATCAATTTAATGAACTCTTTCTTCAAAGAGCACCCACCATCTATCCTTAGTGTCCACACATCGATGGCTACAGGATAAGTCATACTCATCGTATGAGTTAGATTAGATAGTGATATTCTTTTCGGATAATTCGATGTCATTCTCAAATATCCCACGAATACGAATGTTTAGAACATATGTTTAAAGAATAGTGATCACTATATTATGATCTCATCATAATTCACTTAGTCATTGCACATGTTCATGGACTTCATTAAAAACATCACAAATGGATGAAAATAAATAAATATCATTTCACATGAACATAAACAAAATACATGAAAGTGTGATTGGCTTATAGGCCACATAATATCCATCATATAGCACACAATATTACTTGTCACCCCACGTGTTGACAACTTAACCTATCGATTAGGTTAAATCGAAACCTTGACTAGATTAATCTATATTTAATATATAATTAGTTGACTAGACATGAAAATAACTAATTATTTGGGCTATCAAGTTTTAACTAAGTGTGTCATTTGGCCCAAAGGGTTACACATATAATGTTCTTCGATGACACAAGTTAATCTATACTTATTTTAGGTTTTTACAATTTGTATAAAGATCTTAATATGGGTTGGGGTTTTGGGGGCCCCGTAGAATTCACTTCCTTGGAGAAATCCATGTCTTCTCCTCTCTTTTTCTCAAATTTGTGTGATAAGCCATTATACAAAGATTGATACACATCAAGGCTATATTGTCTAGCACTCCTGATTATGTGCAAGGATAAGATATTTGTGAATATCTATATAGGCCCAAAATGTGCAGTATCATATTCAAGGAACCAGAAAAGGGTTTCAGGATCGATTCCATATTCAAGGAACCAAGGTGATGCGATTACCTCTTGTTTTGTTTTCCTTGTGTTTGTTTTGGTTTTACCTGTTGTCATACAATCCTAGTGATATTCGATTTGTTTTTCATTGTGCATGTTGGATTCCACTAGGTGCCTCATATCCTTACAAGTTGAAAACTCCTTACTTTTTCAATCCAATCAAAATTTCCCTTTTTCATGTATTGTGTGATAGGTGCCATGATGGAGTTTACTTTATTTGCAAACCGCTTGTAAATTGATGCAAACCCATGAAAATTTCATGCCTCTTGAATATTAATAGGTGCTTTATAGTCTTTTCATTGCTTGAATCTTTTCTTTGTCTACCTTTATCCCACTTGGATTAACGACATATCCAATGAATAAAATATTTTTAGCCATAAAGTAACACTTTGTAGAATTAATGAAACAATTCAATCTTCAATAACACTTGTAAAATGTCCCATAGATGTGTTATTTGTTCATCCTCATTGGTACTATACATCAAGATATAGCTAAGGTAATCAAGCCCACGTCTCTTTCATGATTTGATATCTTAGTTTAGATCATTTCTCTATATTTGCTTATATTTGTTTTTATATTTTTTATGACATGCAATCCTGAAATTTTTGAATGGAGACAATGATCGCTCATTGCAATGAGATGGAGCTTTATTTTTTATGTCATTTAATTTCTCTTCAATCGAAGAATAGATAATTATTTCCACAATTATATCACCACATAAAATAAATAAACCATGGACCACGAAGTTGCACAAGGAGAGAGAAATATTGAATTGTGAAACGATGATTCTAGCATATCCACAACAATCACGATTGGCATTTGGTTGATTGATGGAGTTGATATATCAACCAATGTTGATCATGATCGGATCACAGTATAGTCTACCATATGGAGATAGAATATCATATCATGATTGCAGATCATGATATCGGCCACATGATTGAAGATCTGATCATCAATTGGAACCAACAATTGATCATAATGAAATAGATCAAAGGTTCTACGATACCTGATTGGATTTTCTACATTGATCATGGTGATGCGATCAGCGACTGACATTCCCTAAATTGAATAACCAGTCCTATTGAATGCTAAAACTTCAATGCAATTAATAATCAAAGTTATGTAGCCTCTGAAACATGAAAAATATCCTGGTAGTGGGACCACCCAAGGGGCCATCGGGCTATTTCACATGGCACGAAACCGGATTCTCTGGCTGTCGCAGCCGGGTCCAGCTGGCAGCGTTGCCACTTGACGATCTATTTAGCCGTTCGGAGCAATAGGATCTACGTGGTCATATCTCATTGGCTTATGGGCGTCACGTACAGTCCACGTGCGTCCTGTTTCGCACTCGCGGGTTCGGCTTGGTGTCGGTGGTTCCCTAGCTCGTCAGACGCCGACTAAGTGACAAAGTTCTGAACAGCCCCTAATCTCTGGCATCTGCCTGAAATGCCCATCTTTTCCGATAAATTAGTCTCGCGATTATTTTAATTATATTATCATCACTCGGGAGTTTTTTTCTTTTTTAACGTAAATTCCCTTTTAGCCCAGAAAACGTTTGCGAATTATTTGTCCCACTTGAAAAAGCTGTTAAATATTTATTTTCTCGGGCCCACAGGACCCGCTTCCACAAGTTGACAACTAACGGACGGATAAGATTTTGGGCTTTTCAGAAAAACCCCATACTATTATTAATTATTCGACATGGACGTAAAGATTTAATATGACGTGGAATTTCCGTAACATAAGCTCGAAAAATGGGAGGCTATTATGTGGGCGTTATCCGCATACCTCACCCACAAAATACTAATCCCAGCCGTCGGCGTCCAAATCATACGAATCGTATCCGTCCAACGGTGTAGTCGATTTAATGATTCCTCGGCCGTTGGATCAGTAGGGTGTTTGCGTCGTTGTAACGCGCTGGCCTTATCCGAATATGCCCGCACAGCGCATAAAAAGATTTATGAGGAGGGACTTGAGCGAAAATATCTTGACGGTGCAACAGATCTCGTGGGTCGAGCCTTTGCGCATAACAAAAATACCCCAAAAAGAAATAGAACTGTGTAAACGGCAGCGAAAAATTTAGAACTCTATATATTAAATAGCAGTCTCTCACATCTTTTAATCATATTGCATTTTGTAAATAGGAAAATAATTACAATAATATTTTATTAATGGCGAAAAAGGAGTAAGGCATAACCAGGAACTTATATGGGGACTAGAAATTAAATATTGTGGTCCAATCGACTGTCTTAGAATCAAACAGAAGGAGACTCTACTATAAAACCTCGATACGAGAGGTTCTTATAGGGCAGAGAGAGAGAGTGTTGTGGATCTACCGGAAACCCTAGTAGACAGGGGATTCGCTCCCGTTCGTCGATCTTCGCAGCAATGGGAGCGGTAATCCTGTCAGATCTGCTGACGAACGTGCTCATTCCTGTTTCTGCCTTGGTAGGTATCGTTTTCGCGCTCGCGCAGTGGTTTATTGTAGCTCGCGTGAAGCTCGTTGCTGGAGGAAGCTCTTCGGGGAAGAATGGATACAGCGAGTACCTCATCGAAGAGGAGGAAGGCCTCAACGAGCACAATATCGTGGAGAAGTGCGCCGAGATCCAGAATGCTATCTCTGAAGGTTGATTTCGTTCTCATTGTATATCTTAAGATCTAGGTTTTTGATAACTTAGAGACCTAGTTTTGAGCTGGATCTGGCACGTTTGAAATGCGCTGGAGTGGTGTAATTGTAGATATTTTGGTTTTCTCACGATTTTTGGCTTATTTTGAGCTCGAAAGATTTTTAAAAATTTTTTTCCATAACTGTTCGAGGTGTCCTTTGCATTTCCTAATAGTGCGCAAATTTGGAACGAATGTCCTGTCGATGCTCTGTTGATTTTTTTTCGTAAATTATTGTTCTTAAGGTTTCTTCATCCTTCCCAGCCATAACGAATTTTTTGACGGTTATAAAAAGTCCGTTTTGGTCTTTTTCTATCTCTGACTGGAAACGTGTGGTCTGACCCATTTTATGAAAGGGACATATCATCTGAATAATAATTTTGTTATCTGCGGACGCTTACAGTGCAAAAAAATTGAGTTTACGTGGTGTCAGATATCTGGGTCTACTTACGGACTAGTGCGTGAATTTTATATCCCAAATGTTGAATGGCTTTCAATTAAGGAAATCTGGGTTCAAAGCGTAAGCGTCTGAAATCAGTTGCCTCTTTTTACAAGTTTGAACTGACGACAATCTTCCTCTCTTTTTTTCCCTTTTGGATTTTACCAAATTTTGGCTCTTCTAAATTATTTTGTCATTCGCCAGTCTTTAATATGCTGGCCTAGAAGACTGTCTTCTTCTTCTTCTCATTATTTGAATCATGGGCGCCATATGTTTGACAGATTTCTCTCTCTCTCTCTCTCTCTCTCTCTCTCGTTTCCTTCTGAAATCTCAGACGCGTGATCTCTTACCCTTTTCTTTTTCTTGGAAAAAAAAAGAAAAGAAAAGGGGGGAAGAGATTTTTTTTTTTTTGAATAAAGGAAGAGAGGCCCCTCTAGTCTGTGGGCCCTCCGTAACAGGGGGAAGAGATCATTCATCTTTTGCGATCATTTATCATTCATCTCTTCCCCCTTCTACATATCATTCGTCTTATCTGTTGTAAAAGTTATCTACTTTTAAACATATGTCGGTTTTCCTATCTCTAATTCTTTCTACTTTTATAGTTCTCAAATTTTCTTGTGCTCGTTCTCAGAAACTTTCTTCTTCTACTTCATTCAGGGGCAACTTCGTTCCTTCTTACTGAGTACCAATATGTCGGTATCTTCATGATTGCTTTTGCAATACTCATCTTCGTTTTCCTCGGATCTGTGGAAGGCTTCAGCAGAGAAAGTCAGCCCTGTAACTACAACAAAGATCAGATGTGCAAGCCTGCTCTTGCCAATGCTGCATTCAGCACTGTGGCCTTCATTCTTGGTGCTGTCACCTCTCTGATCTCTGGCTTCCTTGGGATGAAGATTGCCACGTACGCCAATGCAAGAACCACTCTTGAGGCAAGGAAGAGTGTGGGCAAGGCTTTCATCACGGCTTTCAGATCTGGAGCTGTAATGGGATTTCTCCTCGCAGCTAATGGACTCTTGGTGCTCTACATTTCCCTCAACCTCTTTAAGCTTTACTATGGAGACGATTGGGAAGGTCTCTTTGAGGCTATAACTGGGTACGGTCTCGGTGGTTCTTCCATGGCACTCTTTGGGAGAGTTGGGGGAGGGATATACACAAAGGCTGCCGATGTGGGTGCTGACCTTGTAGGAAAAGTAGAGAGGAATATCCCTGAAGATGATCCAAGGAACCCTGCTGTAAGCTCATCTTTTGCTGTCTACTTTTGTTTTCATCTCAGTTGATTTCTGTCACTATACAGGTGATTGCCGATAATGTCGGAGACAATGTGGGCGATATTGCAGGAATGGGGTCTGATCTCTTTGGATCATATGCTGAATCATCATGCGCTGCTCTTGTCGTAGCCTCCATTTCCTCTTTTGGAATCAACCATGAATTCACTGCCATGTGCTACCCTCTTCTCGTCAGCTCTATGGGCATCATTGTATGCTTGATCACGACTCTATTTGCCACTGATTTCTTTGAAGTCAAGTCTGTGAAGGAGATTGAGCCTGCTTTGAAGAAGCAGCTCATCATCTCCACCATCCTCATGACCATCGGCATTGCCATTGTCAGCTGGGTTGCACTGCCACCAACCTTCACAATCTTCAACTTTGGTGAACAGAAGACAGTCACTAATTGGCAAGCTATTTTTTGGAATTGGAAATCAAAGAAATTGTTTTTCAATTAGTTAAATAATCATCTAACTGTTATGTTTCATCGCCTTTCCAGGGAGCTGTTCTTCTGTGTCGCAATTGGGCTCTGGGCTGGTCTGATCATTGGGTTTGTGACTGAGTACTACACCAGCAATGCATACAGGTATGCACTTTACTTATTCAACTAAGATCATTGAAAATTATTTCTGTTTTTTCCTTTCATTTTTTTATCTTTCTCTGTATCTTAGCACTTGATATTATATCTTTCTCTGTTAGCAGACATACCCAGTTAGTGTTAGGGATTGCCACTTAATGGGTGTTTTGGGCTTCATCAAATCACATGCATAACCCTTATTCAAAAAAGAATCTCATCAGTATTCTATGTATCTCATATCTGGGGGGAATCTATGAATCTATGATCTCACTTCTGTATTTTTTTATTCCAAGATATCCCACCTTATTGGAGTGCTTTTATTTTTGTTACTGCAGTCCGGTGCAAGATGTGGCTGATTCCTGCAGAACCGGAGCTGCGACCAATGTCATCTTCGGACTGGCACTTGGATATAAATCAGTTATAATTCCTATATTTGCCATTGCCCTCAGCATCTTTGTCAGCTTCAGTTTTGCCGCCATGTACGGGGTTGCTGTGGCGGCACTTGGCATGCTCAGCACCATCGCCACTGGGCTTGCCATTGATGCCTATGGTCCCATCAGTGACAATGCCGGTGGTATTGCTGAAATGGCTGGCATGAGCCACCGGATTCGTGAGAGGACTGATGCCCTTGATGCTGCGGGTAACACTACTGCTGCCATTGGCAAGGTGAACCCTTAACCCTGAACATGGACCCACAAATCAAATAGTTTGTTACCAAGGCCCTGAATCCTAAACCCAAGACAAGCTTTTGTCAATAGTGCACTGTCCCATACTATGAATCCCAAATCTGTAATTGTAAAACCCCTAGCTAGTTTTGGTCAATAGTGAAGAATCCTGAATCCTTTAACCCTAAACCCTAAGCAGTCTTAAAAATTGAACCGTGAAGCCTGATCCAAGAGCTTCTAAGAGTCTATGTTGATATTGCACCACGATCCTAACATAGTGCACTACGTTAGATCCTACTCTTGTCAAAAGTAGTCTTGGTCTAGAGTGCATCATCTCAAATTCTGATCCTTGGTCTAAGATAAATCCTATTCTAGATTTTGGTTGATCATGTGCTACTTCTAACCTAGTAAGCCATATATCTCCATTCCTGAATCTTTAACCATGCACCCTGAATTTGTTTTAGTTGATACAACTTCATTCTCATTTGAATTCAATTGACAGGGATTCGCCATTGGATCAGCAGCTCTTGTGTCACTATCCCTCTTTGGTGCCTTTGTGAGCCGAGCAGCGATCACCACTGTTGATGTGCTGACTCCTAAGGTGTTCATTGGGCTGATTGTTGGTGCAATGCTCCCGTACTGGTTCTCTGCCATGACGATGAAGAGTGTCGGCAGTGCGGCATTGAAGATGGTGGAAGAGGTCAGGAGGCAGTTCAACACGATCCCTGGTCTCATGGAGGGGACCGTGAAACCGGACTACGCCACTTGTGTGAAGATCTCGACTGATGCATCCATCAAGGAGATGATTCCTCCGGGCGCTCTTGTCATGCTCACGCCTCTCATTGTTGGCACATTCTTTGGTGTGGAAACTCTCTCTGGTGTTCTTGCTGGAGCCCTTGTCTCCGGTGTCCAGGTCAGCGTTCTATCTCGATGAAAAATCACCCCTCAAGTGCCTGGCAATCGTTTGTGAGGATTAGATAGACCGAGAAGATTCAATCTGGACCATTGAATCTGTTTGAAGACACACTAGATGCCCACGGTCACAAGTAAACCTCATCACTTTTTAGAGAGGAGAGAGATAGAGGACCTCACATCAAAGAGAGAATATTTTAGATGGAGGAGAGAATTTTGTCAATATTTTGGAGAATCGAGAGAGTTTCCAAGGGAGAAGACTTGTCTTAATGGGGGTCAATTAAGACATGTCTTAAAGGGCCCGTAAAAAACGGGCTAGTGACCTTTTTGCGGCCACAGCTGGATGGCCCATGTTTTACTTATGAAGTTAATCTGATTGTATAATTCATGGATCAAAGGTAAACGTTGACTCTTCTTCTGTAGGTCGCCATTTCTGCGTCAAACACTGGTGGCGCATGGGACAATGCCAAGAAGTACATCGAGGTAAGATAATATCGATATTCTCTTGAGATAATGAATAAATATAATAATGCAATTGGCTCAAAAAATTGGGAAACTGGTGAATAATAATATTTAATTAATTATTGTGAATTAGGCCGGCGCATCTGAGCATGCTAGAACTCTGGGACCGAAGGGATCAGACCCGCACAAGGCAGCAGTTATTGGAGACACGATTGGGGACCCGCTCAAGGACACATCTGGACCGTCACTTAACATTTTGATCAAGCTCATGGCCGTCGAATCCCTGGTCTTTGCACCGTTCTTCGCCACCCACGGAGGCATCCTCTTCAAGCTCTTTTGAATCAGGTCTCAAGATATCTATCACTGTTCTACCTTTTTCGACTGTTTAAATTATATCCCTGAGGTCTGTTTCTCTCTCTAAATTATCTACGATTGCCGTAGACTATCGGCTGTAGCTCGTCGAATGTCAGTGGCGAGACCTGAGTGTCTCTCTTTCTCACATGTTGATGGATTGAGTTATATCGTTTGTTGGGACCATCCTTTTGCAACATGCTTTCCCCCTCTCGAATGCCTGTCTCTAGTTCCACAATTCTGCGGGAGTCTCCCCTGTTTATCTCTGTCTCGGGCTCATCGATTTCAATTCCATTCATCCACGGATATGAGTCCTTTTCTCTATCCATAACTGTGCGATGAGTGGCGTGGGCCTTGAACTGGACAAGAACATTATATGGACCTAGAAAAATTCTAGTGAGTAAGCCCTCAAAGTGAATCTGCTTAGAAATTCCTTCACTGAGAGGGAGACATAAAGTATCGGAAGGGAAGAAGCCGTTAATAAACTACTTCTTGATTTAGATAAATTTTTCATGATGTTTCAAATGAACTTTTGACACTTAGTTTATGTTATTTATAAAGTTTGTGAATCGGTAAAGTTTTGTATACTGGATTGATATTAGAAAAATCATTTATATATATAAGGAGAAGAGATAGAAATAGAAATATACCCCATGTGGGACTAAGGTCCCCTAAAGGGTTATACCCTCAGCAGACCTAGTCTCACATTCTAACAAAGCCCATAAAGACTCTGTCAAGTACATCCAAAAATTAATATTGGACCCTCAACATCTATCCATTATGTGCTTCTGTGGTTCATGAACAATGGCATGGTTGTCAAGTGGGTTGGCCCAAGATGGCCCTAGTGCGTCATCCTAACCTACCTTGGCCGTCTTATAAACTTCCTACAATACTCTCTTTGGATATAAAGATAGATGCCTAGAGCATGGGTCAAGTGGGTTGGCCCAAGATGGCCCTAGTGCGTCATCCTAACATTCCTCAAGCTGAAGCATAAACTTTCCCAACTTTCCAAAGAGAGTATTCTAGGAAGTTTATGAGACGGCTAAGGTAGGTTGTCAAGGAGATGTAACGACACAATGATGTTGCCAAGACAACTAGGTAAGCCTCTCCTCTTACGAGACCAATTGGGTGTTGAGAACAATTTACCAACAACACATTTGATCCAATGATAGTGAGGTAGATCTCTCACCATTTCTAGGTTTGTAGAAGGTTAATCCATCAAATTGATGGATATTTAGGATTTAATTTCTTTTAGTTTGATAATTCAGGCTAATCAAACTTTTTCTCTCCATAAGCATCAATTTTTCTCTCTAAACTTCTTTTCGACAGTATCTCTTTCGATACATGTCTGATTTGTGAGATATTGGGCTCATTGAAAAGTTCATTTAAAATAATTATGATATATTTCAATTAAAATCATTTTTTCATAAAATTTATCAATTTTTTTTGAATTTTTAGTGATTCCTGTGTTTTAAACCTAATTCTTCATTGATTTGAACTTGACTTGCTGCTTTGCGAATTTTAATTTTTTATTTAGTAATTTCAGTAGTTTTCTTTTAATCATGAATTTGTGTTTTAAAGTACAACAATCTAAAATTATCAAGTGAAAATATAGTTGTCCATTTGTGAACATGTTTTAGGGGTAGAGAGGAGTTGATTAACATACATATAGGTCCAAAGATGATAGAGGTCATCATGCACATGCCGAGAGAGTGCCATTTGAAAAAAAATTTAATAATGAATTAATGGTATTTATTTCTTCGCAAGATGTGTAATTTTTTACTTGATTTATTTACACAATATTTGTTTGTTTATAGGTTTGCACCATCGTGACAAACAGTGCCAGTAGCAACAAAATAGAGACTATGTCCTTGAAAAGGCATTAAATAATACATATTCATGATTGACCAGGGCATATAATACAAAAATCATGGGCTCAAAAAATAAAAATTTCTATTCAAGGGGTTTGAAAGGGCTGGCTGCGAATAGGTAGAAAACTAGAGATTTTCACAATAAATATGTAGAAAATAGTCAAAGATAATCAGCAGAGATTCTCACAATGCTTCGTCATCATGTAGTTGTAGCATGGGTATCACCAGTGAATAAAAAGAATTACAAGGCCTTATTCCACGAGTGAATCATGCCAAATGACAATAATGTTGACGTTGATGTCCCCACTAGATGAAACTCAACGGTGAAATTTTGGAAGACCATAGGACAAATGAAGAAGTACAAGGTCAAATGGCCATCTTAAATTGAATAAGAGAAACCTACCCATTTCATGAACTGAATGAGATCTTTTTAAGATGTTTTTTTAGACGGGCGTCTTTTCTTGATGAGTTTTTGCTTTTTTGTAAGTCACAGTCCTTTGCACCATTTGCTTTGAGGCTTTATAAAGTCCTATTAGAGGAGTTAAACCTGTTCATTCGTGAATTGGAGCATCAACCCCTCTCCAAAGAAAGATTAGGAATGATGTTTGATCAATCAATGACTCTAAGTAGGATATGGGCCATAAGTTCTTGAAGAAACACCACATTGCCAAATCGATGTAATTTCTACTGATTATGAATATGTTATTTAACAAAATACATCAATTTTTGGTGACAGTACCCACTCAATTAAATGTTGTCTATGAAAAACATGAAGATGCCAAATCTACCTTAAAGGACAATGAGAAAAGCCATGAAAGTGAGACTTGCATTTTCAATACAAAAGACTCAATGGAGAAGGTTTGATGTATATCATTGAGATGAGTTGGATGCATATTTTAGTTAGATGAAACTCTTGTTGAGATTATACACTAATGGTGGTGAAAAATTGGATGTGATAAGTAACATGTCTCTCAGTATTAGACAAGGAATTCCTTGTGAATGAACAACATCAAACTCCTTGAAGTGTCTTTTTCTATTTGAAGAGGAATCCCACCTACAAAAGGTCAAGTTTAAAAGTTGATGTCATTTTCACTCTAACAAAGTGTTGATTTCAAGAAGACGACACAAATGACTCTAATCATTAAGATGATTGAGACAAAAAAGTAAGTTTATCATTTATGAAGCAATTATTAAGAATTAAAAATAATTAAGCTTATCGCTATAGTTCATTTCATAGGTTGTTGCGTCCAAGACCCCAAGTCTTGGAACATGGACGACATGCACTTTATTTTTTGGAAATTATGTCCATGAATACTGGAGCCACTTTATTTTTTGGATGCACTTTATTTATTGATACAATTAGTAAATGGTGCTCGCCTCATTAACTTTTGTGTTAGAATGGTGGAATTTTTTTTGTTTGACTATGGTTTTATAAATATGAATTTAAAAGAAAACATAGGACCCAAGGTCAAGTTTTTGGTTTTCAAGTTGTGATGGAGTCAAGACCAATATTAGGGAGAGGTTTAGGTATTAAAAATGGTGAAATTGAGAACATGAAAACCTTATAAGAATACTAATATTGATATGGTGTTCCATCTTGTTGCACATTTTTCATGCTGATTATAAACAATGAATAATTTATCTCTTGCATACTATTAAACTACTTGTCTCTCTCATGACATTAGGACAATGTGAGGTCATTTATCCATCTCAATAATTATGAAAAAGGTTGGCAGGTAACATGAAATTGATACATAAAAAATCTATGATTATTAATGCAAATTAAGACATAAAACATGCTTTTCTTATGCATGTTATCATATTTTGAGTGTATATCTATCATTATATAAAAATTTAAGTTATAATATCAAAATATACTATTTTAGGGATAATCATAAATAATTAAATAAATATATTTAAGATTAGATTATTCCCATTTTATATTTGAGATTATAATTGGATTTTAATAATTAAATAATAAGAGAAAAATATTTTTCTACACTCATTTATTATTTGTTAACTTTATTTTCTAAAAGAAATGAGTGTATTTTTTAAATAAAATTTTGTTCTCCTGTTATTTGTAAAATTTAACTTTTAAAAATGATAGATTATTTAATTTCTAATCAAAAAAGATAAATTTGGATTAATTTGAAATTTTATTTTGAAAGATATGATTTTTTTAATTTATAGGAATTTTTCTAGAATTTTCCTTATTTTTTATGAATTTCATTCAATTTATTTTGAATTAAATGAATAAAAAATTATATTTTTATCGCGAGTTGATGTGGCAGCTGACGTGGCAGGAGAGAAAATGTGTCACCATGTCACAGTGTATGTACACGCCATGTGGCGCACATGTATGCATGCGTGCGCATGTGTGCGCGTATGCGAGCGTGTGTGCATATGTGTGCGCGTGTGTTATTATTGAGATTAAGCACTCTTTTCAAGATTTTCTCTAACTCACTAATCTCATATTTCTTATATACCCATCAATTTACTTGGATTTTTGTCATGCATGACTATTTGTGTTTATTTTTGGGCGCATGTGACATTATGAAATCTGGAGTGTGCGATCACATGAATCAAATCATGATCATCAATCTTCGCTTAAGTGAGGAGGTACGTGGTGCACTTTGATTGGATGATGATTCATTTTAAAATGATTTAATATCATCTGTTCATTTGAAGAGTTATAACGACTGAGATTAAATGCACCCGATGGACTTCGATGGATGTGTGGCGACATCTCAAGCTTCGATTCACGATCAGACAGACGTGATCACGCGACGTGGAAAAATTTGAGTGTTTCATCTTTGATTGAACTGACGCGACTTAATGGAAACGATTCACATCCAAGTGTTTCATGTGAGCCATTGATTGAAGATGAAGAGTCAAAATCAACGGCCATGCCTAATTTAGCCTATAAATACGCATGTTCTTCAATGATGTAAAACATTCTTGGGTGTTGTGAGTAATCAAACTATTTAGATATCTCCATCCTTGAATCTCTTGCTTTCCTTCGTTTCTAGATCAATTTCCATATCCAAAGAGTATTTGAAAGTGAGATTTCATGGAGAAAATAGGGATAAATCACTTCTTGAATGCCAACGATCGTCTTCGAAATCCCGGAATGATCCGGAAATTTCAATTTTGAATACTATATTAGGTTAATTTTATATTTAATTTTGGTTTTCTCTCTCTTTGTGTTAAAAAATTCTACCTAAATTTTGATTTTGATTTATAGGTAAATCTTGATTCAAATCTAGTGATTTTTTATTCAGTGGATTTTTCCTTGAGTTCTCTTCCTATAATTATCAAAATCCCTAATTTCTCACGTGTATTCATTGTCTGGTTTGATCTAATTTGAAGAAATGCCTTAATTCTCTGTGGATTCGACCCTTATTCACCACTAGAATCTTTAATAGTAATTATAAATTTTAATTGGTGAGTTTGGAATTGTTTTTGATACATCTATGCGTGTATTCAATGAGCTTCCGGATTAGTCTCGTCATTGGTGTACATGAAGATTGCTTGAGTAGGAAAAATATGGACCAACATAGGAAAGATGAGAGAGAGAGAGAGAGAGTTATGTAAGATAATGGGTTCCATTAGGGTTTCTTTAGATAAAATATGATGCATCTTAATAACAAGAAAATTAAACATGGAAATAAATTATTATTAATACAAATTAAGGCATAAAAAATTCCATTATAATGCATGTTATCATATTTTAGAGTGTTTATCTATCATTCTACGAAAAAGTCATTATAATCTCAAAATGTATTAATTTAGGGTTAATTATGATAAATTAAGAAGAATATTTTAAAGATTAAATTATCCCCATCTTTACTTGAGATTAGAATTAGTTCTTAATGCTAAATAATAATAGAAATCATTTTTATACACTCATATATATTTTCTAAGTTTTAAAATCTTTAAGGAATGATTATATTTTTGAAATAGAAATTTATTCTCTTGTTATTTATTAAATTTAAATTTTTAGGATGATAGATAATTTCATTTCTGATCCAGTGAAATAAATTTGGATTAATTTGGAGTTATATTTTAAAATATATGAATTTTCTAATTTTTAGGGATTTTTTTTAATTTTTAAAATCAATTTATTCGAATTAAATTCATTAAAATATATATTTTTATATCGCGTGCTGGCATGGCAGGTGACGTGGCATAGAAGAAAAAGCATGCTGCCATGTGACGGCGAATGGATAAGCCACGTGGCGTCCCGTTTGTGTGTACACGTGTGTGCATGTGCGTGTGTGTATGTGCGTGTGTGTGCGGACATGTGCGCATGTGTGACGAGAGGAGACCGCGAGGTAGTTGATTTCACACGGTCTCGTGTCAAAAATGATTCCAAAATTACCAATTTTGGGAATTTATAACAAATTGAGGGGTATAATGGTAAATAAGGGTCGAATCCACAGGGAATTAATGTATTTTTGAGAGATCTTTTAGAATTTGGTCAAATTGGATGATGAATTGAGGTGAGAAATTAGGGAAAAGGGTGGTTTTAGAAAGATAACTCAAAGATCTATCCGTGGAATCAAAAATCGCTCGATTTGGATTAGTAATCACGGAGAAATCAAAGATGGAAGTGGGAG
Source organism: Lemna minuta (assembly GCA_024174645.1). Classification (NCBI taxonomy): domain Eukaryota; kingdom Viridiplantae; phylum Streptophyta; class Magnoliopsida; order Alismatales; family Araceae; genus Lemna; species Lemna minuta. The sequence goes on from CM044113.1 coordinate 14,396,974, forward strand.
GAAATTTTCGGAATCGCGAGGAACACAAATTGAAATTGAAAACGAAATTGAACTAAATTGAAATCCTAAACCTAAAATTGATGATACATGACGATAGATAAGAGGAATAACTTGTTTTCTAACCCGAGATAACGATCAAATCGATCCAATTGATCGCCGGATCGACAGCTATTCATTCCGCGAATTCAATCAAGAACATCGGTGTTCAAGAGACAAATTCTCCTCGTTCGATCGACGAAATCTCACTTATAAGCATTCCTTGGACGCGAAATTGTGTCTAGAAACGATTACAAGTGAGAGATTCAAGAGAGGAAGGGTTTAGATGGGTCGATGAAGCGAAATCCTCCTCTAATGTCTTACAAAATCGAAGAACAGTTCATTTTATAGGCGATTTGGACGTAACCGTCCGATCGCTTTGATGAACGGCTGCGATGAAACGGTTCATCATGAACCGTTACCGTTAAGTCCCGATCGTCCGATCGCGATTGGACGGCCCGATGGAGCTTGGATCGTAGGCGTTATAAAACGCATCAAACGTCGTCCTTTAGATCGCGATCCAACGGTCCAGATGAGTAGCGCACGATTTAATCAGGACCGTTATAATCCATCTTTAAATCGCACGTGTCTTTGATCGCGATCAGTGGTCCGCGCACCACGTGATCGACGCGTGTGATGCCGTCACGTCGCAGAAGATCTGACCATTATAACTCGTCTTAAAAAGGCACGTGCGTGATTGATCGATCGGTGGTCCGCGTCCACACGATCGACACGTGGATTTCCGATGCGCCGTCGATCCAACGCCTCTCATCGCTCCATGTGGCCTGCATTAAAACACTGTGTGGGACTTTAGTCACACACGGAAAAAATTAGTGGAATCCGTCGGGTTTATAACGCCCGACGGATTAAAGGGTCGAATACCCTTCGGGACTACGGAAGGCTGACTATACCCATTATATATATGTACTATATAGCATAGTTAAATAAATGCATAGCTGCGTGGGCCCGCGTGGCGCTGCCACGTGGCCCCGCGCAGAAATTAAAAACTTTTTGCATTTTTCTATTGATTTTAAACGTTTTTAAATCGAAAATAAAATCGGAAAAATCCAGAAAAATCCCTAAAAATTGTAAAAATCATATCTTTCAAAATACAATTCCAAATTAATCCAAATTTCTTTCATTTGATCTGAAATTTAATTATCTATCATTCTAAATATTCAAATTATTTAAATAACAAGAGATTTAATTCTTATTTCAAAAATACATTCATTTCTTTAAGATTTTAACTTTAGAATAAATGAATGTTCATAAAAATGATTTCTCTCATTATTTAACTTTAAAAACCACTTATAATCTCAAGTAAATATAGGTTATGAAATCTTTAATCTTTAATTCATCATAATTAGCCCTAAATTAACACATTTTGAGATTATAACATAAAATTGCATAGAATGATAGAAATGCACTCAAAGTATGATAACATGCATATAAATGGAATGTTTTATGCCTTATTTTGCATTAATAACCATGTTTTATCATGTTAAGATTGCATGTTATCAATGTGCCCATGTGTGTGCGTGCAGGTGAAGAGAGAGATAAGCTTCCTTTTCAGGATAATGCTATCTCCCTCCTGAGCCCTCACCTTACATATGCGCCGAAATATTTTTTTAAAAGCCATGAGGGACTATGTTTTCGTGTTTTAAATATGCAAGTGGCGTGGTGTTACGAGGAGCGTCTGATTCTCATGATTAACGAAGACCGTCAACCTTCACTTACGATGAGGGGTACGGGGCGCAATTCTATTCGTCGACGAATTGTTTTTAAAATGATTTAATCTCAGCCATTGATCTGAGGATTTATAGTGGCTGAGATTAAAACCGATGAAACGCATATGGAGCATTGGATCAAGATCAAACGACGAGCGTTTGATGCGTTACTTATAACGTGCGTAATATGGCAAGATCTCGGATGTGGTAATTGACAAGTTACCTCAGAGGATGGCGAGGTAGAATGGCGAGGAGGCTGGGAAAGAAGGGATAGAAGAGGAGAGAGTTATAAGGATGAAGGAGAAGGTGTAGCGAGGAATGCCTTCTCGACGAATTCTCACTCAATCGTTATGCGACAACTCAAGGACCGTCTCTCATCACGCTCAGTTGCCTAGGAACACGAAGGAGTAAATTTCATTGAAAATAAAGAGAGAAAACAACTCTATTCTAAAAACCACTGCCTATCGGCGCAGCTAGCGTTTCCTATTTATCCTCCCCCCGTAGAGATGACCGAATTTTCTAGAAATAGACAAAGTCTGCGATTCGCATCGTTGGTTTTGTCAAGCACCGTGGTCACTTTGCACGTTCGTCAGGGGTCGCGTCTTCCTCTTTTGTCCCTGCTGGTATCACCAGGACGTCGTCGACCGTTACTTCTTTCGTAGGAGTGCGGGACCCATCATTCTCCTCCGGTTCCAAAAGACTCGACCCCATCGAGTCCGGCGAAAGACCCGGCTCCGTGGGGACTTCGAGTGGGCCTTGATAGGGAATGATGTCACAGATGTTGAAGGTAGTCGGAATTCCCCACTCAGGTGGTATGGCGATGTCGTAGGCGTTGGGGTTGATTTTGCGACGGACTTGGAAAGGGCCATCGGCGCGAGGATGGAGCTTGTGCGCTTTCTCCACTGCGTATCGCTCGGGACGGAGCCGGACCATTACCATCCTCCCCTCCTGAGGCTCGCAAGGCCGGCGGTGGGCATCGGGTGATGTTTTGATTTTGGTGTTGTAGGCCGTAATCCTTTCGTGGATGTGCCGGTGGAGTTCCACGAGGTCGGTGGCGTATGTGTAGGCCTCGTGAGAATAGGCTCCCAGCGTTGGAAAGGAGATGAGGTAGACGGGTAAGTTAGGTACTCGTCCTGTGTTAACCTGGAAAGGTGAATACCCAATGGCATGATGTTGGGACACGTTGTAGGCAAATTCTGCGCGAGGAAGAAGCTCGTCCCAGGTGGCTGTGTGTTCTTGGATGAGACAGCGCATGAGATTACCCAAAGAGCGGTTAGTGACTTCAGTCTGACCATCAGTTTGTGGGTGGAAAGCGGTCAAGAGTTGGAGCGTCGTCCCCATCAAGCGCCAGAGGGTTTTCCAGAAGTTGCTGGTGAAGCGAACATCGTGGTTGGAGACGATGCTTCGTGGGACCCCATGAAGTCGGACCACCTCGATGAAAAACAATTGGGCGGTGTGAGCGACATCCGTGGTCTTGGAACATGCTATGAAATGTGCCATTTTGCTGAAGCGATCGAGGACCATAAGGACGACATCTAATTGTCGCCGAGTGCGGGGTAAGCCCAGGACGAAATCCAAACTGACTTCTTGCCAGGGGGCGGTTGGAACCGGAAGCGAAAGATATTGCCTCGTGTTCTGCTTGGTTAATTTACCGATGGTGCAGGTGGAACAGCGACCGATCATACGGCAAACGTCACGACGGAGATTGGGCCAATAATAACGGGCTTCTAAAGCCTGCAGGGTCTTGGTGATGCCAAAATGGTCAGCGAGTCCGCCACCATGGAGCTCCCAAATAAGAAAATCGCGGGTGGAACCAGCAGTTATGCAGAGGCGGTCCCGAAAGAAGAGAAACCCGGCGTCCGTGCGATACTCGTGTAGAGGCTGTGTAGTCCCCGATCGCTGATCGGCTAGAGGAGTGATCATTAGTTGAGCATACTGCTAGGCCTCCCGGAAATCCGGGCAATCTTTATAGATAAGAGGGAGGCGTTCCTCGCTACACCTCCTCCTTCGTCGTTATAACTCTCTCCTCTTCTATCCCTTCTTTCCCAGCCTCCTCGCTATTCTACCTCGCCATCCTCTGAGGTACCTTGTCAATTACCACATCAGAGATCTTGCCATATTGCACACGTTATAAGTAACGCATCAAACGCTCGTCGTTTGATCTTGATCCAACGCTCCATATGCGTTTCATCGGTTTTAATCTCAGCCATTATAAATCCTCAGATCAATGGCTGAGATTAAATCATTTTAAAAACAATTCGTCGACGAATAGAATTGCGCCCGGTACCCCTCATCGTAAGTGAAGGTTGACGGTCTTCATCAATCACGCGAATCAGACGCTCCTCGTAACACCACGCCACTTGCATCTTTAAAACACGAAAACATAGTCCCTCATGGCTTTTAAAAAAATATTTCGGCGCATATGTGATAACATGCAATCTTAACATGATAAAACATGATTATTAATACAATTTAAGACATAAAACATTTCATTTATGTGCATGTTATCATACTTTGAGTGCATTTCTATCATTTCATGCAAATTTATGTTATAATCTCAAAATACACTAAATTAGGGTTAATTGTGATAAATTAAGGATAAATGATTTTATAACCTATCTTTACTTGAGATTATAAGTTGTTTTTAAAGTTAAATAATAAGAGAAATTATTTTTATAAACATTCATTTAAATTTCTAAACTTAAAATCTTAAGGGAATGAGTGTATTTTTGAAATATAAATTAAATCTCTTGTTATTTAAATATTTTGAATTTTTAGAATGATAGATAATTAAATTTCAGATCAAATGAAAGAAATTTGGATTAATTTGGAGTTGTATTTTAAAAGATATGATTTTTATAATTTTAGGGATTTTTCCGGATACTTATGAATTTTATTTTCGATTTTTATTGATTTTAATAATTAAAAAAAGGGCAAAGAGTGGTTAATATCTGTGCGGGGCCACGTGGATGCGACGTGGCACTCTGGGCCACGTGGCAGCGCCACGCGGGCCCACGCGGTATATACTATATATATTATTTATTTATACTATATATAAAAGGGGTCTTTAGCCTGCTGACGAGACGAGACCGCGAGGTCGTCGATTTCACACGGTCTCGTGTCAAAAATATTACCGAACTTACCAATTTGGGGAATTAAGAGAGAATTGAGGGGTATAATGGTAAATACGGGTCGAATCCACAGGGAATTTAGGTATTTTCGAGATATCTTTTGGAATTTGGTCAAATTGGACGATGAATTGAGGTGAAAAATTAGGGAAAATGGTGCTTTTAGAAAGAAGACTCAAAGATCTATCCGTGGAATCAAAATTCACTCGATTTGGATTAGTAATCACGGAGAAATCAAAGATGGAAGTGGAGAGAAATTTTCGGAACTCGCGAAGAACACACTTGAAATTAAAATCTAAATTAAGCTAAATTAAGATCCTAAATTATAAATTGATGCTACATGACGATAGATAAGAGGGAAAAGATGATTTCTAACCCGAAATAACGCTTGAATCGATCCAATTAATCGCCGGATGGACGGCTATTTGTTCCGCGAATTCAAACGTGATAATCGGAGTTCAAGAGACAAATTCTCCTCGCACGATCGACGAAATCTCACATATAAACACTCCATGGACGCGGAATCGAGTCTAGAAGTGATTACACATGAGAGATTCGAGAAAAGAAGGGTGTAGATAGGTCGATTAAGTGAAAATCTTCTTCGAATACATAGAACGACGAAGAACTCGTCTATTTATTAGGCGAATTGGGGAAAACCGTCCGATTGATGCGTTTAATCCGCATCAACGGCCGAGATTAAACGCATCAATTCGAAACGGTAAGAATAAGTCATGGCCGTTAGATCTTCTTTGGACGCTCCAGATTTGATCTTGTGATATGCGTTATAAAACGCATCAAACGTCGTCCTTTAGATCGCGATCCAACGGTCCAGATGAGTAGCGCCCGATTAAATCAGGACCGTTATAATACTTTAATTAACGCACGTGTCCCTGATGATCTCTGGTGCACCCGGTGTACACGCGATCGCGCCATGAGATGCTGCCACGTCACATATAATCTGACCGTTATAACTTGTTTATAACGCACGTGGTTTTGATTTGATCTGGTGGTCCGCAGCTCACGCGATCGACGCTCGTCGATCACCCATCCGCGAGATCCAACGCCTGTCGTCGCGCCACGTCGCCTGCAAGGTAAGTGAGACAAATTTTTGGTCCCACACAGACTTTGTTAAATGAAACTGTCGGGTATATAATACCCGACGGTTTCTATAGGTATGACCCTCCCCATATAGGGGAGGACAAAGAACTCTTTATATATGATAAAATAATGATATATATATGTAGCGCCACGTAGGCGCGCTGCGTGGGTCCGCGTGGCTCTGCCACGTGGCCTTGCGTGCCACGTTGCACCCGCGCGGGCCCCGCGCGCTTTTTACCTTTTTTTTATATTTATTTTTAACGTTTTTAAATAGAAATTAAATCAGAAAAATCAGGAAAAATCCAGAAAAAATCCCTAAAATTGTAAAAATCATATCTTTTAAAATACAACTCCAAATTAATCCAAATTTCTTTCATTTGATCTGAAATTTAATTATCTATCATTCTAAAAATTCAAAATATTTAAATAACAAGAGATTTAGTTTATATTTCAAAAATACATTCATTTTGAAAAGATTTTAACTTTAGAAAATTAAATGAATGTCCATAAAAATGATTTCTCTTATTATTTAACTTTAAAAACCATTCATAATCTCAAGTAAAGATGGGTTATAAAATTATTTATCCTTAATTCATCATAATTAACCCTAATTTAGTGTATTTTGAGATTATGACATAAATATGCATAGAATGATAAGAATGCACTCAAAGTATGATAACATGCACATAAATGTAATGTTTTATGCCTTAAATTGCATTAATAATCATGTTTTATCATGTTAAGATTGCATGTTATCACCTGCCCTATATGGGGAGGGTTATTAACCCTATAAACCGTCGGGTCTTATAAACCTGACGGTTTCCTAAATCATTTTCCGTGTGGGACTAATCCACACACCTTATGTATTATGCAGGTGACGTGGCGCGACGAGGAACGTCGGATCAGAAGAAGAGCGGAATATCGTACCGTTGATCGGATGGCTTAGGACCAGCGATCGAGATCATCGCACGTGCGTTAATTCCATGGATTATAACGGCTGAGATCGAATGTGACGTGGCGGCATTACACACGTCAGATCAACGGTGCGAAAAATCAACGCGTCGATCCCGTGAGCCAGAAGACCACCGATTGTGATCAAAGGCACGTGCTTGATTAGAGGCGTTATAACGGTCCAGATCAAATCTTGCGAGAGACATCCGGACCGTCGGATCAAGAATCAAGGGGCGCGATCGGAGCATTTTTATAAAGCATTTCATCGGATCAAATTGTGGCCGTCCATCACGATCTGATGGTCACGACTTAATCGAAATGGTCCACGATGGACCGTTTCATCGTAACCGTCGATCGAAACGATCAGACGGTTACGCCCAAATTTCCTTTAAATAGACTTGTTCTTCGTCGATGTATGTATTCGAGTTGGATTTCAATCAAATTGACTTGTCTAGACACCGATCCTCTCGTTTCTCTTGATTCCATCCTCTCCCTCTCTCAATTCCGCATCCATAGAGGGGTTGAAATCAAGATTTGGTGGAAAATCGAAAGAGAAATCGCAGCTTGAAGCTCATCGTGACGTTCTTGGCGTTTTCGGTGATTAATCGGCTTAATCACCTCGTTTCGATCGCTAAACGGGTTTAGTGGAAGCAGTTTTTCCTAGATTATCTTCCTATTATCTTTAATTTTTTTTTAGATTAGGTTTTAGATTTCAATTTCGTAAATTTTCATTCTAAATCTCGATTTTAACGTCCGAAAATTTCACTTCACTTCAAATTTCGATTTCTCCGTGAAATCAAGTCCAAATTCGATGATTATTGATTCCATGGAATCAATTTGAAGTCTTCTTTCTAAATCCACGATTTTCCCTAATTTCTCACCTCAATTCATCGTCCAATTTGACCAAATTCTAAAAGATATCTCGAAAATACCTAAATTCCCTGTGGATTCGACCCGTATTTACCATTATACCCCTCAATTCTCTCTTAATTCCCCAAATTGGTAAGTTCGGTATTATTTTTGACGCGATACCGCGTGAAATCAACGACCTCGCGGTCTCGTCTCGTCAGGTATCACGTCAAAAATTATTTCAAACTTACCAATTTTGAAAATTAATCACGAATTCATGGGTATAATGGCAAATAAGGGTCGAATCCACAGGGAATTTAGGTATTTTCGAGATATCTTTTGGAATTTGGTCAAATTGGACGATGAATTGAGGTGAGAAATTAGGGAAAATGGTGTTTTTAGAAAGAAGACTCAAAGATCTATCCGTGGAATCAAAAATCACTCGATTTGGATTAGTAATCACAGAGAAATCAAAGATGGAAGTGGAGAGAAATTTTCGGAACTCGCGAAGAACACACTTGAAATTGAAATGAAATTAAACTTAAATTGAAGTCCTAATCCTAAAATTGATGATACATGACGATAGATAAGAGGATAAACTTGTTTTCTAACCCGAGTTAACGATCAAATCGATCCAATTGATCGCCGGATCGACGGCTCTTCATTCCGCGAATTCAAACGTGAACATCGGTGTTCAAGAGACAAATTCTCCTCGCTCGATCGTCGAAATCTCTCTTATAAACACTCCATGGACGCGGAATCTTGTATAGAAGTGATTACAAGAGAGGGATTCAAGAGAAGATGCAAATAGATAGGTCAATTAGATCGAAACTCTCAAGAATGAGTACAAACGACGAAGAACTCGTCAATTTATAGCCCAAATTGGGCGAAACCGTCCGATCAATGCGTTAGGCTTGATCGACGGTTCAGATTAAACGCCCTTTAATCGAACTGTTATGCTTATATCGTGATCGTCAAATCTCAAATCGACGCTCCGGATTTGTCCTTGCGATTTGCGTTATAAAACGCTTGGATTTGTGCCCTTTGGATCATGATTCAACGGTCTAGATCTGATCTGACGAAACGCTTTAAAAAAACGCTTCAAATAACGCCCTTTGGATCGCGATCGGACGGTCATGATTCTCCCTGCGCGATCAAATTTGGACCGTTATAACTCTTTTAAATAGGCATGTGTTTGATTGATCTCCGGTGCGCCACGCGTCCACGCGATCGGCGCATGAGATGCCGCCACGTGGCTCTAATCTAGCCGTTATAATAAACTTAAATCCCACGTGTTATGATCGCGATCGGTGGTCCGCGTCTACGTGATCAACGCCCACCGCTCGATCAATCGCCCGATCCGACGCTCCTCCTCGCGCCACGTCGCCTGAAAGGTAAGAAAAGTGTGGGATTTAGTCCCACACGGAGAAAGAAATAAGTGATCGTCGGGTTTATAATACCCGACGATCTATACGGGTATGACCCTCCCCATATAGGGGAGGACAAAGACCCATTTTATAAATTAAGTAATGTATATATATAATATATATAAACGCGCCACGTAGGCGCGCTGCGCGGGTCCGCGTGGCTTTGCCACGTAGCCTTGCGTGCCACGTCGCACCCGCGCGGGCCCCGCGCACTTTTTGAAATTTTTATATATATATTATATTTATTTTAATCTATTTTAAGTCAAAATTAAATCGGAAAAATCCAGAAAAAATCCCTAAAATTGTAAAAATCATATCTTTTAAAATACAACTCCAAATTAATCCAAATTTCTTTCATTTGATCTGAAATTTAATTATCTATCATTCTAAAAATTCAAAATATTTAAATAACAAGAGTTTTAATTTATATTTCAAAAAAATACACTCATTTTTTTAAAAGATTTTTAACTTTAGAAAAATTAAATGAATGTTCATAAAAAAATGATTTATCTTATTATTTAACTTTAAAAAAACCATTCATAATCTCAAGTAAAGATGGGTTATAAAAATTATTTATCCTTAATTCATCATAATTAACCCTAATTTAGTGTATTTTTGAGATTATGACATAAATATGCATAGAATGATAGAAATGCACTCAAAGTATGATAACATGCACATAAATGTGATGTTTTATGCCTTAAATTGCATGAATAATCATGTTTTATCATGTTAAGATTGCATGTTATCACACCCCCCAACTTAAATAATTGCTAGTCTCTTAGCAATTTCCTATAGACTCTCCCTAGAAAGTCTTTTCTACTTCTCAATCCTACTACTAAAGAGGTGAAATGTATATAAGTATAATTACTCTTCCTCATAGTGTGGACCATAGTGATCTAGATTCCATTTCTAGGTTGACTTCTTTAGTGCATATTAGGGTAGTGCTCATCGGCTGATGCTCGAGTCTTATTCTCAATTGTGATCGAGGTGAGCATATCTAAGGTTTAATGCTATGGGGATGAAAAGATCCTCACACTCTCATGAGCAGATGTAATCCTTACCCTCTCCATAGATTCATCACTCCTTCCCTCAAAATGGAGGCTACTTAATGTATTAGAATTCCCTTCAAATTTCCTTCCTCCTAAAAAGAGTGCAATTGCAAAGGTATTCCTATCTTTGGATGCAGCGTTTGAGGTGGTTGAAAGAAAATTTAAAGACACTATATCTAAAGGAATGATGTGGTTAAAAGCAAATATGTGTGTAAACAAAATGGATTTAAAAACAAAGATGGTACCACTTATGATAATTTAGCTCCCAAATGATATGGATGGTGATGGATGATAGGGATAGATGGAAATGATAGAGATGGTGGTGTTGAGAAGAGAAGATATTCCTCTAACTTATTCTCCTTCTTCCTCTAAATTATCCTGAAAAGGAAGCTTATCTCTCTCTTCACCTGCACACACACACATGGGCACATTGATAACATGCAATCTTAACATGATAAAACATGATTATTAATGCAAAATAAGGCATAAAACATTCCATTTATATTCATGTTATCATACTTTGAGTGCATTTCTATCATTCTATGCAATTTTATGTTATAATCTCAAAATGTGTTAATTTAGGGTTAATTATGGTGAATTAAAGATTAAAGATTTCATAACTTATATTTACTTGAGATTATAAGTGGTTTTTAAAGTTAAATAATGAGAGAAATCATTTTTATGAACATTCATTTATTCTAAAGTTAAAATCTTAAAGAAATGAATGTATTTTTGAAATAAGAATTAAACCTCTTGTTATTTAAATAATTTGAATTTTTACAATGATAGATAATTAAATTTCAGATCAAATGAAAGAAATTTGGATTAATTTGGAATTGTATTTTGAAAGATATGATTTTTACAATTTTTAGGGATTTTTCTGGATTTTTCCGATTTTATTTTCGATTTAAAAACGTTTAAAATCAATAGAAAAAATGCAAAAAGTTTTTAATTTCCGAACGGGGCCATGTGGCAGCGCCACGCGGGCCCACGCGGCTATGCATTTATTTAACTATGCTATATAGTACATATATATAATGGGTATAGTCAGCCTTCCGTAGTCCCGAAGGGTATTCGACCCTTTAATCTGTCGGGCGTTATAAACCCGACGGATTCCACTAATTTTTTCCGTGTGTGAATAAAGTCCCACAAAGTGTTTTAATGCAGGCCACATGGAGCGATGAGAGGCGTTGGATCGACGGCGCATCGGAAATCCACGTGTCGATCGTGTGGACGCGGACCACCGATCGATCAATCACGCACGTGCCTTTTTAAGACGAGTTATAATGGTCAGATCTTCTGCGACGTGACGGCATCACACGCGTCGATCACGTGGTGCGCGGACCACTGATCGCGATCAAAGACACGTGCGATTTAAAGATGGATTATAACGGTCCTGATTAAATCGTGCGCTACTCATCTGGACCGTTGGATCGCGATCTAAAGGACGACGTTTGATGCGTTTTATAACGCATACGATCCAAGCTCCATCGGGCCGTCCAATCGCGATCGGACGATCGAGACTTAACGGTAACGGTTCGTGATGAACCGTTTCATCACAACCGTTCATCAAAGCGATCGGACGGTTATGCCCAAAAGATACCTCAAAATTCTCTTATTTCTCTATGGATTCGACTCTTATTCACTACTATACTTAATTCGTGATAACTTTATGCAAAATTGGTGAGTTTGGTATTAGTTTGGATGCAATTTTACGTTAATTGAACGACCGCACGAAATTTTTGTGTCGCATCCCTTAGTAGGCCTTTTGGGTGATAACTCCTAATTGTCCATGAGAATCCAATAGATATATTTAGATAGTAAAAATTCATATAATTACTATTACTTAAATAAATATTAGGTTATTCCTTGTCAATGAAAATCTCATAGTTAAGATCGTAGTTTCTAGGCTGAGATCATAGTTTCTAGGTAGCCCAAAATCTCAATTCATCACATCATTCTCACCACTAGTCTTAAATAAATCCCTAGGGATAGTACCTCTCTTTCAAAGTATTAATCACCTCATACAAACTTGGCATGCGTTGTCCCATGAAAAATTGTTCTCACAATGATATTATAATATGCAGGCTAAGAAAACACCATGATAATTGTATTGGTCTACTCAATTGAATTAGCCTCAAATTTTTACAACTCAACACAAAGACTTTGGAAATGATCAATACGGGCACACACAATTTGGTACCTTCCATCATTCATAGCTCAAATAGCTTTGGCTTCGACAAAACTTTCCTCATTGGTGTGTTCCCTTATAGTGCTTGGCCAATGTCTTCCACATCTTGGCAAGATCTTCAAGATCGTGCACACAAGACCTCACACCATCCAAAAAGATTGGGAAATAGTACTAGCAGCCCTTTCTAGCATCCTTTTCCACTCCTCATCTTTCTTGCCCATGGATTTTAGATTCTTTCAGTGTCTCATGAATGTCTTTATCAATCAAAACGTCTCTCACCTTTTGCTAGCATAGACAGATGTTGTCCGAACTACTCTATTTATCAACATCATATCAAGAAATAGCACGGGGCGACATTTTGTAAGCCTTATCGAGTCCAAACAAACACAAATGAGGCTGTGATAGCACATGTAAAGTAAAAATGCTCACGTCGAAGTGTGTTTGCATGATAAATCATGAGAGAATTCAGGAAATCAAATTAACATGAAGATTAATTATCCTTCGTCAGCATTGTTGTCGGCAAGAGTCCTCGAGGCGCTCCTCTTGTACTTGATGACGAAGGAGATAGATCTCTTTTCCTAGGGCTTCAATGGAGAGAGGGATCTCTACAATCTAGAAACTAAAGGAGGAGTAGATCATTGACAGGGCAAAGAGGAAGAAAATTTGCTGTTAAGCAACGCTCACATCATGAAAACTAGAACGTTGTCCATTATGAGGTGGGGCCCATTTCTTCTTTTTAGTCCTATCTCTATAATTTTTTTCCCCTTACACGTGGCAGCATCAACATCAAACTTTTTTCTTTTCCGATGATCGAGTTACTTTTTCCTTTTCGCTGATGATGATCGAAGGAAGATCTATTACAGAAGATGAGCGAACACTGAGAGACCTAATTCTGCAGGTTCAGAGATACAGAAATCCACCCAGAAGTACAATTTCTTGCGAAATCACGCTCTCAATTTTCAGGGCACACGAAATCGTTCGATAATTCCTGCATCTCCTTGAACAGCAACATCAGAAGAAGAATCGCTACTACGATGGATCCCGCCGAGAGGAACGATCGCATCGACGTCAGATATCCCTCCGAGAACGAAAGATGAACGAGCCCGACGAAGAAAATGAGGGAGATGCCAGCGGTGTAGAACTCGGAGGACAGCTGGGCGTCTGCATCGATTAGCAGAGCGAATGATGCCGGAATCAGTACAGTAGCCAGCCATCGGGAATATGATTGCTCTGTTCGGGCCATGGAATTGATAACGCACAGAGAGAGAGAGAGAGAGAGAGAGAGAGAGAGGTTCGAAGAGCTTGGCTAAGTACAGGTTGGTAGGACAGAGCAATTGAGGAATCAGTAAGGGCTTTTTCCGCGCAAGATCGTCTCATTTTGTAGGCACAGCGGGAAAAGTAAGAGAAATATCCCTAATTTTTTATCACTAGGTTTCGGGTTTGGAAACATTACCGGAACGGCCGCAAAAAAGATGGCAGGGCGTAGCTTCCAGGAAGGAGAAAATGGAATCGTTCCATTAAAAATTAAGTCGCGTGTGTACCAGCACTACCGTCCATGGTAGTGCTGGTAGAACTAGCGGCCATGGCTTGCATCCTTTTCCACTCGACGATTTTCATCACAAAATCGTCACAAAATCGACGGCTGGACTGCCCACACAATTTTGTTCCCTGCTCCAAAAAGGACGACTTAACGGTCGCTATCACCATCCATCATCGTCGCTAAACCTGTCATCTGCGTCGTCATCTACATCATCTTATTGCATCCAAACCTTCAACGTCATCAGAGTTTGGCTGCTGTCGGCTGTGAGGTTTGACCTCTTAAATGCGACGACCGGAGGAGAAAAATCGCTCGGGGGTGCACTTGTGGCACAAACTGGCAGGAATTGCTTTACGAAGTTTGCCGACTAGGGATACGCCCACTGTCCCGCAAGTTTTGCCTACGAGGGAGGAAGAGAGAGAGAGGTTCCAAGAGCTTAGCCAAACATAGAAAAAAACGGCAAGAGTCTATCCATTACAGGGCACATCAAGACGTGTAAAAGTCAAAAGGAATTTAAAAGTCGTAGAGCAATTTGAAAATTCTCGATTTTGCTTTCACATTTTTGTCCGGCCCATGTTCTCTCTTAGGGTTCTGAGATCTGTGTTGACCGCAGATTTTGATCGGAAATTTTGTTGTCGAATCGATGATCCCGATCCCTGATTTTGGACCGGATCTGTGTCGTTGACAAAATCAACGAGTCCCTATCAGTGCCATGACGGCATGAATTCCTTTCTTTTGTTGAGAGGTACCGCAACAAGCTCTCTCGAGGCTCTCAAGGAACGACAGGGAAGATTGGAAGAGGAGAAATGAACAAGCAGAATCAAGAAAAACAAGCCAGCGTTTATTTCACTGAAGGTTTAACACACCGCACGCTTTACGCTCAGCCAGTCATTTCATCAAACACCTTTATGAGAGGCAAGAAAAGGGGGAGAGAGAGAGACCGAGACACAGAGAGACAGAAGAAAAAGAAAACCGTTGAGACGGTCGTGCTCCACGTGGCACCTGGATCTTTGTTATAACGCTTCTCAACGACGGCTGGGATTAAAAACTCTGATTGAAGGAACTATATCGGGTATTTCAGTATCCAATGTCGTGGGTTCATCTCAGTCCTCGGAGATTGATCCAAGGGCCCGGATCATCTCTCTCAAACTACTCCTTGCTCACACTCAAAACATCAATTTCCTCACATTTTTCAACAAATTTCACCTTTCCGAGAAATTTTGTGAACAAATTTTTCAACACAATTTGGATGAACTGAATTTTTGCTCAAGGTGATGGCCAACATGTTCTCCACAAGCAACTTGAAAGGTTCCACTTTCATTGTCATTAGTTCTTCTACTAGTATGGCTATCCAAACACCCTCACAAGCAGAGGAGATAATGGTAATCCGTTCAGCTTCACAAGAGGATAGAGCCACTATCTTTTTCTTCGTAGAACTTCAAGTGATTGATCTATCACCGATAAAGAACACCTGCCCCTTCATGCTCGTCGTATCACCAACATCTTCCCCAAAATCATTGTCGCTATTTCCACAATTTCAATGTTCTTCCTTCCTTTATCTTAGTTGAGAGGCCAAGGTCAATGGTCGACTAGTTATCATCAAGTCAAATCATCAACATCAACTCCAATTAGAGTTTTGTGATGATCCCATTTCTTATGATAAATTTCTTGACAATTCTTGCTTTTGGTGAATCTGATTTTCATCTTAACTTCATTTAGTTTAAAGCACCAAGCTCTAGGAGCTTGTTTCAATCCATGTGGAGCTTTTTTCAATCTTAGCGCATAATCTTCTCTCCCTTTCTTTAAAAAATCCGTAGGAAATTTTCTTCTTTCACTTGGTGTCTTGAAGACTGATTGAAACTAAAGTATTATAATAATAAACTCCTTAGGTTTTTAGGAATATGATTTTTAAAAAATTATTTTAAAAGTTAGATTGTCTTGATATTGAAGTGGAGTTACATTTTTTGTTGCATATAGTATGGATGAATTGTCGATTTAGAATATAGATTGATAATTAACATTTAAGGTTTTGATCAAAATTTTTATTGAGAGCAGGCTTCTAAGGAATTTATTTCCTCTCCTCTCATCATTCATCATCTATGCTTATTAAGAATCATCATCTAACACACATATAGTGAATCATTCTAGGTACATTTAACATCATTCAAGCTTTATTAAGATATTCCACAGGACAGATGCCAAGAGGCAAAATCATCATCAAGAAGTCAAAGTCACCTACATCAAGTAAAAGTCAACTATATAAATTCAAAGTCAACTCAAAAGGGAGATTGTTTAATCTTAAATTCTCATCTTAATTCTATACCTTTTATTCGTTTTTAATATCTTTATTGCTGAATTATTGTACACTATCAGATTGAGGTTGAGGGACTCACTCGAAGCATGTGTGGATCAGTGATGGGCTCAAGGACTTCAGGGGGGGCTGGTTGGCAGGTGGAGCTCCAGGAGTTGGCCCCTGGGAGATTGGACAATCGGTGATTTGTCAAAAGACACCAACAAGTGAGATAACCAATCGAGAGCATAAGTGGATTATAATGTAAGTTTGTGTTTGGAGTTTGATTTGATAAACTTGGCCCTTTAGTAATTTCTATTGGCAGACTAACAAGGTGAGGAATGACTTAAAGGGGATCGTCTCTTCTAGGGACTAGAAGGTCCAATATAATAAATCATGCGTATGAGTGAAGTGAGGATTTGAGTGAATAATCAACATATTTATTAAAATTTAGAAAAAAAACTATAAAAAAGAAACCTATTCATCCCCTCTTAGTTATTTTACCATCTAGCTTGGGAATTTCATCTACTTCATATAAAAATTATTACATATGCACACTTTGGTGTCCGTTGGGCAAATTAAGCACTAAGATATCGAGTAAAATATCTAGGTACAACACTACCACTATCCATCCATTCCCTATTTCCTTTTGGTATATAAATTGATTAAAAAAATGTTTCATGGAACCAAAGGATGTGTTAACTTATTTTTAGTTTGAAGTGCCATTCCCTATTATCTTGCTTGACAATAAAAATAACTTGATTTCTTTAACTTTACATCCATACTTTATTTATCTTCAACCTCAAATCCTTTTGATTGTTGCATATATTCTTCTTCCTTCAATTCACTCCTTAGGAAAGCCATTTCACATTTATTTCATGTAGCTCTAAATCAAAATGACTACCAAGGCTATGCATATTCTCATTGAATTCTTGAAGGAAATTGGAGCGTATCTTAAAATAGCTGATGACGATATGTTTTTGTGAAGTGTCATTAAAAACACAAATGTGTGTCAAAACATTTACCAAAGTCACCAATTTAAATTTTTAATCAAGAAGTGCTTAGTATAATGATGAATAACGGTTAAATCCATGAAGAAATAACAGAATTTTTTAGGTGTGCTTCAAATTCAATCAGATTGGATGATGAATTGAGGTGAGAAATTATATATTTTAGTATATTTTGAAATAAAACTCTAAGAAGATTCCAAAGAATCAAAAGTCAATTGATTTGGATTAGTATTTGTAGAGAAATCGAGGATTAATAGCTAGGTATAAAAATTGATCTCAAAGTTAAAGAAAACAAAGAAATTTTGTAAAATTTGACTAGTCTACTATTTGAAATTGAAATATAATGTTATAGGAAGAAAGATTGGGAAAAAACACATAATCTAACATAAAATTGTGCTTGAAATGATCAAATTCATTGTCGGATCAACGGTTTTCATTCTGCGATTCGAAAATAAAAATATGGTGTTCAAGAGACAAACTTTCATGATTCTCTCAACAAAATCTTACTTTCAAACACTCATTGGAAGTGGAAACTTTTATAGAAGAGGAAGAACTCAAGAAATTCAAAGATTGAGATGTCTAAATATTTTGAGTGCTCTAAACATCTAAGAATGCTCTTTCTGTCGAAGAACATGGGTATAAATAGACTAATTTTGGGTGTGATAGAATAATTCACCTCTTTATCTTCAATCAATGGCTCAGATGTAACACAAAAAGTGAATTAATGTCATTAAGTTGTGGCTATTGGATTCACGATGAAGCATTAAGATTTTGCCACGTCATCGCGTGAAGAAGCGTCGCGTAGATGTTGGCATTTGATCTTTATCCAATGCTCTAGATGTGTATATGTGTCCACAGGAGTCCATCAAACACGATTTAATCTCAACCGTTATAACTCCTTAGATAACTAGTTGAGATTCAGTGATTTAGTGACGACGTACCCCATGCTTTAAGTGAAAATCGATGATCGTGATTGATTCACGCAATCACACGCTCCAGAATGTGACACATCACCCATGCATAACAAGAAAGAAAAAGAGTCCTACATAGCAAAAATCGAGGCAAAAATCATGTATAAATGTCGAGCTGTCCTAGTAGGTTAGCTTATATCTATTAATGGATGCTTAACCTACTGCTGACACTCAAGAACAAACAAGCGCGTGTGCGCCACCTCACGTGTGCATACGTCGCCACGTGGTGACACATGAACATACTTCGTCGTGTTAGTTGCCACATCGGCACGCGATTAAAAACATTTTTTTATGTTTTTCAATCAAAATAAATTCAAAATAAATCTAGAAAATTCAGAAAAATTCTAGGAAAATTAGAAAAGTTCATAACTTTACAAATGTAATTCCAAATCAATCCAAATTTATTTATTTTAATAAAAATTAAATAATCTATCATTCTAAATATTCGAATTTAATAAATAACAAGAGAATAAATTTTTATTTAAAAAATATACAAATTTATTTTTAAAAATTAAAACTAGAAAAATAAATGACTATATATACAAATATTTTCTTTTATTATTTGCGATTAAAACTTAATTATAATCTCAAATAAAGATGGAAATAATCTACTCTAAAATATTCTCTTTAATT
Organism: Lemna minuta; assembly: GCA_024174645.1. NCBI lineage: Eukaryota > Viridiplantae > Streptophyta > Magnoliopsida > Alismatales > Araceae > Lemna > Lemna minuta. The sequence goes on from CM044113.1 coordinate 14,415,874, forward strand.
TTGCATGATTGTCCCTAAAATAATACATTTGGAGATTATAACTTAAAATTATATAGAATGATAGATATGCACTCAAAGTATGATAATATGTATAAGAATTGAATGTTTTATGTCAATAATTTATATCAATAATCATAAAATTATTGTTGGGTTCTGATGTCGATAAACTTTCTGAAATTTCAATCAAAACATCAAATGCAGCGGATGAAGGATTATACATACATGGTAATCGATGACGGGAAGGTTCCATAAGTGAGTTCTTACATACTCCATATCTCTTAGTGTATGTGGTGTAGCTTGGCACCCAACACGCTGACAATTCAACTTATCGATTGGGTTAAATCAATCCTTGATTAATTAATCTACATGTAGATGTGAATAATTAATTAAGGTTGACCAATTAGGTGTCATTTGGTCTATAGAGTTATTAACTAGTAAGATATATGGACCTAGAGGGTCACACACATAAGGTCCACACAGTCTTTGGATGGTTGGATCTCCTCTTCAAAGCTCTTCACCAAGAGAGAAAGATAATAAATGAGAGAATTCTCATAAGGCTTGCATAGACACCTTGAGTAGTGGTCGTTCTCCTCCTATTTATAGACATTTAGTATGAGGCTTTTTCAGAAAAACCCTCATAATTATATCTATATCCACCAACATCCATAGACCTTATGTGTGTGACCCTCTAGGTCCATATATCTCACTAGTTAATAACTCTATTAACCAAATAACACCTTATTAGTCAACCTTAATTAATTATCCACATCCACATATAGATTAATTAATCAAGGATCGATTTAACCCAATCGATAGGTTGAGTTGCCAACCTGTTGGGTGCCAAGCTACACCACGTACACTAGGAGATATGGAGTATATAAGAACTCACTTATGGAACCTTCCCGTCATCGATTACCATGTATGTATAATCCTTTATCCACATTAGACTCGTGAATGACTCACGGTTTGGTCAAGTGTCAAACCCTAATCGGTCACTCAAGTTGGTACTGATGCGTGTAGAAATCATCGGCAACTCTTTCTTCGAAATTTCTAATACCTTGTCCAAGGATTTCATCACATCTCATTCCTTGAGTCAATTGATGGATATTATGTGGCCTATAAGCCAATCACACTTCCATATATCTTGTTTATGTTCATTGAAATGATATTTATTCATTGTCATTCTTGTATGATATTTGCAATGAAGTCCATGAGCATGTGCAATGACTAAGTGAATTATGATAAGATCATAATATAGTGATCATTAGTCTTTAAACATATGTTCTAAACATTCCTATTCATGGGATATTCGAGAAGGACATCGAATTATCCGGAAAGAATAACACTATCTAATCCATCTCATATGATGAGTATGGCCGATCCTATAGCCATCGATGTAGAGACACTAAATATAGATAGTGAGTGCTCTTTAGAGAAAGAGTTCACTTAATTGATTAGTATGAATCCCTTAATGGTATTATACCTAACTGCCAATCAGGTTGATTCATGTCATGGTTGTGTATGTGGTCCTTTGACTTGAGACACCAAAGACATCTTGTGGATGGATGATCGCGTTTTGATTATGACTTACGAATCCCTAGCCACGGGATATCTAAAACGTCATATATTGGATACGACATGAAGTCCACGAAGATGATTGTGTGGTTAAGATGGGATCACCCGTTGATAACATGCATTTATAACTTGAATTTTTATCTTAATTAACTCATATTCATGCTTATTTTATGTGAATATGATGCATGTTATCATACTTTTTAGGAATTTTCTCCATTGGCATGTCATTTCACTAAAGTTGATATTTATGCATAAATTAGAGATAATTTCATGTTTAATAGATGATTAATCTTTTGTTTAAATTAATAGAAGTTAATCTCTGTTATTGAATGAGTTTTGACTTTAGTAAATGTTTGGAAGGATGATTTTATGATGAATTTATGATTTAAAATGTTTAATGAGAAATGATTTAAGTAAATTTTAATTTATCTTGATTTCTTCTTTCAAAATATATTTTAAATGACATGATATTAAAAAGAAAAGAATTTGTGATCCAATGGAGAAAATTTGGATTAAAAAGGAGTTGTATATATTAAATTATGAAATTTTGAAGTTTTAGGCCCTTTTTCTGAATTTTATTTGATTTTTAAATTGAAATTTCCTATTTAAAATCGAGAAAAAAGGGGTTTACTAACCTGCAGGCTGACGTGGCGAGCGGGAGCTGACGTGGCGCGCGAAGGCTGACGTGGCGCGCGGGACCAACTCGGGTTGCGACGCGGCACTAAGGCCACCTGGCAGCGCCCGGGTGGCCCGCGCGTGAGGCGCACTCGGCGCGCCAAGTGGCAGGGTGGCCACGTGGGCGCCCGTGTGGGGCGCTGATAACATGCATTTATAACCTGAATTCTTACCTTAATTAACTCATATTCATGCTTATTTTATTTGAATATGATGCATGTTATCATACTTTTTAGGAATTTTCTCCATTGGCATGTCATTTCACTAAAGTTGACATTTATGCATAAATTAGGGATAATTTCATGTTAATCGATGATTAATCTTTTGTTTAGATTAATAGAAGTTAATCTCAGTGATTAAATGAGTTTTGACTTTAATAAATGTTTGGAAGGATGATTTTAGGATGAATTTATGATTTAGAATGTTTAATTAGAACTTATTTAATGAAATTTTAATTCATCCTTATTTCCTTCTTGAAAACATATTTTAAATGACATGATATTAAAAAGAAAAGAATTTGTGATCCAATGGAGAAAATTTGAATTAAAAAGGAGTTGTATATTTTAAATTATGAATTTCAGAAGTTTTAAGCCTTTTTCCGAATTTTATTTGATTTTAAAATCTAATTTTTCTATTAAAAAAATCGAAAAAGGGGGTAGGCTTACCGGGGAGCTGACGTGGCGAGCGGGCCCAGGCGGGGCTGACGTGGCGAAGCGAGCCGACGTGGCGCGCAGGTCCACCGCGTCGTTACGACGTGGCGCTGAGGCCACGTGGCAGGACGCGTGTGGCCCACGCAGGAGGCGCACGGGGCGCGCCAAATGGCAGGGAGGCCACGCGCCACGTGGGCGCCCGCGTGGGGCGCCACGTGTCGCGGAGCAGAGGAAGATATTAGGATAGTTAATAGGGGAATCCTTTCCCCTATTTATGCGCAACCTTTCCCTTCTTTTAATCTGTGTGGGACTATGTTCCCACACGATTTTTGTTTTGCAGGAGACGTGGCAACGCGACGAGCGTTGGATGCGGGCGGAACGGTCGAGATCGCGTGGACCCGAGTCCACGCGATCATTAAATCAAACACGTGCTAAATTCAAGGAGTAAGTGAAGATGATCAACGGCTCACCTTCAGACACGTGGCATCACAAGAAGCTCCCGATCTTCATCGAACGGTGAACGCGCCATCAGGTTATAGATCTCCATCGGACGGCCCATGCACGTGATCAAAAGCGATGAAAAAATCAGACGGCTTACCTGATCGACATCGGACGGCTCACGCGTTCCTCATCGAACGGCAGATAGAACTCGTGGAAGAACTCCACGATCGCGGCTCAATCGAACCGCGATCGCGGTGCGATCGAGCCGCGATCGTACCCCCTTTTGCGTGGAATCAGAGCGGCAAGTTTCTCACATGATCGGGCGGGAGTCGTCGCAGCATCCAGGCCGCGATTGATGCTCGATCGAGGCCCTATTGTGGCGCGATCGTGGCTGATCGAGGCGAAAAACGTGGCGCGATTGTGGGGGGTTATGGAAGCTAAATTGAAGCGAAACTATAGCGAAATTCAAGCCACGCTTCCGCACGAAGGAATCGCCCCCACTACCCTTGCAACACGTCTCCACAACCGCTCCAATTGCCCACGATTTCGGGCCAATTTCCCTCTTTAAAAACTCATGTACTCCTTCTTTGTTCTTCAACTTTTGATCGATTCGTGAAGGAATTAAGCGAATTTCGAGGAAGATCTCTAGTTCATCGTGATCCCCCCGCGTTTAGACTCGATTCCGAAGGGATTGGAGCGGGATTGATCTCGAATTCCTCCTTGATTTCATCGAATTTTCCCCTTGAATTCCGAAAGTCCGTGAGAAAGGATCCGAGCAAATTCACTCCAATTCGTGCAAATTGGAGCTTAATTCTCGTGGAAATCGGGTTAGTAGTAAGATTCGATCGATTATCAAGAGGTAATTTGAGTTTTTATTAGATTTAGAAGTTCAATTTTGCAAATTAGTTCATAGTGTTCTTCATTTTCCCCAAATTTCAGTCCGAAAAGTTGCTGATTTTGAAAATAGGATATCTCTCTGATTATAATTCTAAATCACTTGATTTTGGTTTCATTGGATTCCTCTTTTCATCAGCTTTCCGTGGATAGCAATTTCATCAAATTCCGAGTTCATTTGACCCTTCAATTTAACGTTTGACCACGGACTGTTCATCTTTCATTAGAAGTCAAACGTTGACTTTCGGGGTCAATTACTTTTTATTGACAAATCAGAATTTGATAATTTTGGTCTTGTTGGATTCCTCTGGTTCTTAGCTTTCTATTGACATATAAATTGCAAGATTTGGATTTCATTTGGGCATTCAATTTGAAGATTTCCTATGAGGTGTTCATTTCGGGGATTTTCTGATCATTGATTTTCAATAATTCATAATAAATCCATTTCTTATCCAAAAATTACAAAACTTATATCAATAAATTCCATTTTCTCTCTAGTTTCCAAATATCTACTTTTCGTAATCTTCTGACTCTGCTTGATTCTCTGATTTTGCAGAACACCTACTGCTGGTCAAAGTCAATGCTTTGACTTTGACTTTTGACTTTTCTCTGTCAAATCCGAGATTTCAATTCTTAAAACTTCTTATTTACCCTATTTATATCATTTCCATATCTTAAATCTTATTTTCTCTTATTTTAAACTTCTTTTAAACCTAAGTTTGACCAAGTCAACTCTGCTCTTAAAGTCAACCCTGCTCTCTGTGGATCGACCCAATACTTACCCATTACTTGATTATTCTATCTTGTCTTTGTGAGTTCAGTTTTATAAATTTTGTTTGACCATCGTCTTTGTGTTTTAACGACGCACGAAAATGACACGTCAGGCGCCACGTATAGGTTCGGTAATTGAGGGAATAGAGATAATTAATAGAGGAATTCACTCCCCTATTTATACGCATTATTTCCCTTTATTTTCTCCGTGTGGGACTATGTTCCCACACGGTCTTACCTTGCAGGTGACGTGGACGCGTGGCGAGCGTCCGATCTCCCCACGGACGGCTACGATCGTGTGGACCTGAGTCCACGCGATCAGCAAAACAACACGTGCACTAATCTCGTTTTAAGTGGACGTGATCGGAGTGCTTACCTGACGCCACGTGGCAACGCGAGGAGCGTCGGATCGTCATCAAAAAGGGATGCCGCTTGATCGCGATCGGACCGTCCATTCTCCTGACGTTTCATCGGACGGCTCAGAGGTTTCGTGGAAGAACTCCACGATCGCAGTTCAATCGAACCGCGATCGCGGCACGATCAAGCCGCGATCGGGGAGCTTCAGAGGCAGAATCGCCTCCAGACAATTGGATGCCGATCGACGAACGACCAAGAAGACGCGTGGACCTCTCCAGAGCGCTGGATTTCCATCGAACGGCGGCGGAACATCGTGGAAGAACTCCACGATCGCAGTCCGATCGAGCCGCGATCGAGGAGATTTCTGGCGCGGGATCGTCGAGGATTCGTCTCCAATCGATCGGCAGGCGATCGACGAAGCACTAGCGTCACGATTGTGGCCCGATCGTGGCGCGCTCGTGGCAAAAATCGCGGCGGAAATTGGGGTCTCTTTGAGACTAATTTGAAGCCAAATCCAAGCAGATTTTTTTTGCAGAATTGAAGCCATGACGCCGCGTCCAAGGAATCGTTCCCACGACGCCCTCAAACGACGCCCACGACCGCTTCAATTGGCCACGATCTTCGGGCCAATTTCCCTCTTTAAAAGCATGTATTTCCCTCTTTTTGTTCTTCAACTTTTGATCGACTTGTGAAGAAATTAAGCAATTTTTGAGGAAGGTCTTAAGTTCTCGTGATCCTCTGCTTCCAAGTGTGTAGAGACGCATCCATTGAAGCATAATAATCACGATTTCATTTCTTGATTTCATCCAATTTTCCGAACGTCCACGAGGAAGAATCCGAGCAAATTCGCTTCAATCCACGAGAATTCAGGCCCCATTCTTGCGGCAATCGGGTTAGTAGTGAGGTTCGATCGATTATCAAGAGGTAATTTGTATTTTTATTAGGTTTAGATCTTTAATTTCGCAAAGTAGTTCACAGTGTTCTTCATTTTTCCTAATTTTTAGTTCGAAAAATTTCTGATTTTGAAAATAATATCTCTCTCTTATTATAATTCCAAATCACTTGATTCTGGATTCAGTGGATTCCTCTTTTCCTCAGCTTTCCGTGGATAGAAAATTCATTGAATTCCGAGTTCATTTGACCCTTCAATTTGACGTTTGACCGAGGACTATTCATCTGTCATCAGAAGTCAAATGTTGACTTTTGGGGTCAATTACTTTCAATTTACAAATCAGAATTCGATCATTTTGGTCTCTTTAGATTCCTCTGGTTCTTAGCTTTCCATTAACATATAAATTTCAAGATTTGGATTTCATTTGATTGGTCAATTTGAAGATTTCCTCTGAGGTATTCATTTCGGGGATTTTCTGATAGTTGATTTTCAATAATTCATAATAAATCCATTTCTTATCCAAAAATCACGAATTATATACCAATAAATTTCATTTTCTCTCTAGTTTCTGAATATATAATTTTCGTAATCTTCTGACTCTGTTTGATTCTCTGATTTTACAGTACACCTACTGTTGGTCAAAGTCAATGCTTTGACTTTGACTTTTAACTTTTCTCTGTCAAATCCGAGATTTCAATTCTTTAAACTTTTTATTTACCTTATTTATATCATTTTCATATCTTACATGTTATTTTCTTTTATTTAAAACTCCTTTTAAACATAAGTTTGACCAAGTCAACTCTGCGATTAAAGTCAACCCTGCTCTGTGTGGATCGACCCGATACTTACCCAATACTTGATTATTATATCTTGTCTTTGTGAGTTCGGTTTTATAAATTTTTTTGACCATCGTCTTTGTGTTTTAACGACGCACGAAAACGACTTGTCACCCGCCTTCAGTAATTGAGGAGATTGACTCAAAGGAATGAGATGCGATGAAATCTTTGGCCAAGGTAGTAGAAATATCGAAGAAGGAGTTCTCGATGATTTCTACACGCATCAATACTAACTTGAGTGACCGATTAGGGTTTGATAGTTGACCATACCCTAAGTCATTCATGAGTATAATGTAGATGAAGGATTATACATATATGTTAATCGATGACGGGAAGGTTCCATAAGTGAGTTCTTACATACTCCATATCTCCTAGTGTACGTGGTGTAGCTTGGCACCCAACAGGCTGGCAACTCAACCTATCGATTGGGTTAAATCGATCCTTAATTAATTAATCTATATGTGAATGTGGATAATTAATTAAGGTTGACCAATAAGGTGTTATTTGGTCAATAGAGTTATTAACTAGTGAGATATATGGACCTAGAGGGTTACACACATAAGGTTTATGGATGTTGGTGGATATAGACATAATTATGAGGGTTTTTATGAAAAAACCTCATTCTAAATGTATATAGATAGGGGAAGAACGACCACAACTCAAGGTGTCCATGCAAGCCTTGTGAGAATTCTCTCATTTCTTCTCTTTCTCTCTTGTTGAAGAGCTTTGAAGAGGAGATCCAACCATCCGGAGATCGTGTGGATACTGCTAGAGGCTAGACACTTGAATAGCTTTAAGAACTTCAAGGAAACCTTGTAAGTATGTCTTCGCATTCATACTAGATGATAGGATCATCTGTTCTTGGTGGCTTAGTGTTTTGAATGTCTGATTCAATGTTTTATGCTGCATTTGATGTTTTGATCAAAATTTTGGAAAGTTATCGACCTCAGATTCTAACACAAATTTCTTGTTTTGTTGTTTATCAACAATTTTCCAAGTTTGATTCTTTTCTTAAGCATTAATTTCTTCATTTATGGCTGACTTCCATCGGTTATCCATAAGGGCTTCCTCAATAGTTTTAGGAATTTTTTCATTGATGAGATTAGAAACATACACTTTTGAGCATTGACTAAAACAATTGTAATTAACATAATCTTCAATTGGATATAATTTTTTTGGCATTCTTACTCTATTACTTTGTCTTCCTTTAGTAGTCAGTTTATCACCTTCGGTTTCATTTTTTGCGGTTTCCTCACATTCTCTAATCAATTTAGATTGATCATCGTTAGTAATATTTCCACTTAACTCTTCACTACATACCTGCTCTTGGGCTAGGTTATCAGCAGTGAAATTTCTCTTAATTACTTGTGTGACATTATCATTTTCATTGATTTCAATAGTGTCTTGAGATAAGGTTTCACAAGGTTCATTGCTTGAATGTATATTGGTTACTTGACTCTCTATGGAGTTCTTGTTAAAGAAGGTTACATTATCATCATGAGCTGGAGAATAATACGTAATATTCTCATGAAATGTTACATCTTTAGATATAAAAATCTTCTTTAATTCTGGTGAATAGCATTTCTAACCTTTTTGTGTATTTGAATATCTAATAAACACACATTTAATGGACCTTGCTTCAATTTTACTCAGCCTGATTTTCTTATTGTGAATGAAACATATACACCCAAATATCCGTAGTATTAGATTATTTTTAAGAGTAATACTAGGATAAAATTTCTGAAGTCTATTTAGTGGAGAGACATTTTCATAGCTAGGTGTAGGTAGTCTATTGATTAATTTAGTGGCTGTAAGGACAACTTCACTCCATAAAGCTACAAGAACTTTATTGTCTAAGAGTAGTGCTCTAGCTTTTTTAGATATATGTCCAATTTTCCTCTCAGACACGCCATTTTGTTGAGGTGTATATACACATGAAGTTTCATTTGTTATACCCTCTGAGCTGAAAAAACTCTTTAACACATGATTATCAAAATCTCTTGCATTATCAGTCCTAAATCCTTTGACTTTTGTGTCAAACTGTTGTTGGACAAAATTAATAAAATATGGTATAATTTGTGATACTTCTGATTTAGTTTTCATAAGGAATTCCCATGTGAATCTGGTACAATCATCAACCAATACTATAAACCATCTATGATCATACATAGACACTTCTTGAGAGGGACCCCACACATCACTATGTATAAGTTGAAATGGATAACTTTTCTTGGTTAGTGATGACGGATATGGCAGAGAAATTTTGGTTAGTGATGAGGAATTTTTAAAGTGGGAAACAAGGTTTTCAACACTAAAACCGAAGGATGACCAAGTCTTTTATGCAAAAGAAGATAGTTTGATCATGACTCATTAGTACCTTTGTTGTTGGGAAGAACCTCTAGACATGCAGCTGTCCCTGTTCCTTGAAGCTAGTACATCCCTTTGATTATTCTATCCAGTCTAGTCTTCTGGTTTGACCACTTGTTTATCAATAAACACTCATTGTTGTTAAAAAAAAATGGAATACTCTGGCAACTTAGCTAATTTCTGAACTGATATCAAGTTAATACATAGTTTTGGGATGTGCAGGACATCCTCTAAAATTCCAAATATATCAATTTTAACTCTACCAATACCTGCTACTGTTAGCATAGACCCATTAGCAGTTTGTACTTTACGATTGTTAGCACAAGGTGAATATGTGATGAAATGATTTGAATTAAAGGTCATATGATTTGTGGCTCCAGAGTCCAAGATCCACGAAATTGATTAATCATGAGAGCTATTAAAGAAAGTTTTTGAGTGTAAACACTTACCAAGGTTAGCCATGGGAACTGGTTCTTGAATGGATGTTGAATTGTTCTTGGTCAAGCTGTTGATGACCTCTTTGATATGTTCAAGCTCATTCAAATTATAGTTAAAATGGTATGTAGGCTGATGCAAGTCTGGAGCTTGAGTTGGGGCTTGACATATCTCTTGATTTGATTCTTCATAAGTGACCAAGCTTTTCCCAAATTTATTTGGCCGACCATGAATATCCCAACAAGTTTCTTTTGTGTGCCTCTTCTTCTTACAATGAGTGGACCACAAAGAATCCTTTGGATATGGAGTTTGTGATTTCAAGGCCCTCTTGAGTTGAGAATTAGGTTGTATCTTTTTATCATGGGACTGTCCCAGAAATGCTAAGTTTGATCTCTGATCTAGACCTTGGGGAAGCCTGTTTTGTAATATGAGTCTGCTCTCCTCATGAATAGCCAAGGTTATAACATCTTCAAGAGAGACTTTAGAGGGTCGATTGAAGATCTGACCCCTAAAATTCTCAAATGTAGAATTAAGTCCCAATAAAAAAAGATATACTCTATCCCTCAAGATGTATTCTCGGTCAATAGAACTTAGATTTGGAGGACGATAATGGTCCAACTCTTTCGAGATAGCTACTAATTCATTAGCATACACTATAACTGAATTTTGCCCTTGTTTTATACCATAAGTAGATGACACTAGCTCATAGATTTTTGACTCATCTTCCTTTTTTGAGTATCTTTTATGGGCTACTTCCCACACCTCCTTGCATGAGGTCTCAAATTTTAAAAGATGAGCAATGATTGGAATCATTGAATCAAGGAGCCATCCATGCAAAAAAGTTTCACTCCCAATCCACTTGAAGTAATTTTTATCTTCAATTTTTTGTTTCTCATTAGTGAGATGATTCATCAGGTTTCTTGCAGACAATTGTCTGGTAATATAGTTGCTCCATTGAAACAAATTATGACCTATAAACAGCTCTCTCTGGAACTTCTGTGAGAGTGTTCAACCATTTTTGGTCATAGACAAGACAATCATTCACAATCAATTTAGTTTGATCTGTGATAAGACTCTGATCAGACGAGTGCTAGGAATCAGTGTTTTTCATCTTCTGTTTTCCCTTCTTGACTTTGTTCTTGATCAGACAATAATCTCACACACAGTCACTTTAGTCTTTTGTAAAATCACGAATATGAAACATAATTTTTTTTAAACAACCGAGGTAATCCACATCCTCATTGAATATACACATATCAAGATATACATAGACACCAATTTAATGCTGATCCTAAACACTGCTAATTGATAGGCTTAGGTTAAGAGCAACCTCGCTTTGATACAATGTCAAATTTATTAAATCTATATGTAATTTGATCTTAATCTCTCATGATATACATTCGGATTGTTATCATGATAATGTTTCAGGAGTGATTAAGATATAAACTGATTACTTGAGAGTTGATGATCGAGCCTGACTTGACTTAGCAGGAGCTCCCCGATTCTCGTCGCACAATCACTCTTGAGGAGAGGGAGAGATGATCCTCCTGTCGCACGATCACTCATGTTGTTTAGCAGCCACCTCTAGAACAGATTGATCAATCAAGATCAATATGCATTGAAGAACTAGAGAAGATTGCTGATGCTCAAAAAGACCGAGAGAGGTGAGTTTCCAATTAGAGAGACAGTTCTTGAATCAAGAAGAGAGCCAGAGAGAAACAAAATTGGGATGCATTCATCGGCCCCAAATCTGCAAGAAACAGTCTTATACAGGGGGGAACACGTAACAGAAAAGTAGACAGTAATTGTAATAATACCATAGCTAGTTCAATATTAGATATATACGTTATTAGATAGTTATCTAAATTAACAGCTTTGTATGTGTGGTTTATCATGATTCAAGGGCTTTCCACCCATCTCAATGATCCTAAAAATGCATCTCCTGCTCTCGCCCTCTGAATCGCTCCTCTGACTTGATGCCCTAACTAGTCTCCATTGATCCTTTTTATCTCACGCCCTTTCTTCAGCCGTAACCGTCTCTCTCCTGTGGACTTGTAATCGTTCTTTCATAATGGCCCAATTAACTCCAAAATGATGCTTGCGGTATGAGAAACTTAAAAACAGCCCAGTCAACACTGAAACCACATTTTTCAAGGAAAAGTCAATGGCGATAAAAGTAATTATATACATATAATAAAACATAGAGGGAATATTTTGTAAAAGACAACTTTTTTTAACAATTTCAAGCCAACTATAGCTAGAAAGATTTCTAAAAAAATAAGATTTAAATTATTAATGGATGAAATAGTTTTAAGATCGTGATTTTAATGCATTTATATAACTTCAAGGTAAAAATATTATTTCTTTAGTTCCCTGATAACAGATGATTTGATTGCATTTTATGCTATAATTTTCACACATGATATATAGTTATAACCTTAAAATTATGTGTTATCAGTCACTTTCTCCATCATCGTGAACAATTTTCTTTCTCTAACTTCTCTCTTTTATTCTCCTTGGATATATAACCCAATTTCTATGATTTTCAATTATGCGGAAAGATCTTTGAGTTCTCTTTCTAAATCTATATTTTCCTTATATTTTCACTCCAATTAATCGTCCAATTTGATCCATTTATAAAACATCTTGTAAATGAACCCTAGTTCTCTATGGATTCATCCCTTTACATTGAATAAATTATTTCTTTGACAGGTTACATTATTTCTATCACAATAAAGTAATCTTGATTAATCCTAATTATTTTCTTTGACTCATTGACATATGTTTTCAATGACTACACAAAAACACTTCATCAATACTTTGGATCCTTGCGAATCAATGTAGAAGAGGTCGCTCCCTCTAATGTCTGGCAAAGAGAGACTCAGATATCTCCATGGTACGACTAATATTGTTCTTATCAATTTATATTGCCTCCGTCATGGTCCACAACTCACGTGCCAAGTTAATCTGGGCCACTAATTGTCAAAGTTTCTAATGTATCTTGGTCAAGATTTTTGAGTTTAGTTGTGCCCATGGTGCATAGCTTGGGCCAAGTTGAGATGATGGGAGTTTCATCAAGTGATAATACGGATTATAGGTGACAAGAAATCTTTGAAGT